>PVJH01010781.1:0-72035 GCA_004026705.1 Nesogale talazaci
AGGTGAGACAAAGGTCTGCAGTTGGGAGAAAACAAAAGATTTCCTAGTTCCACCAAAGAGCTAGCAGCACAGCCTTGCCCAGCCATTCTGTTGTGTAAGGATAGCTACCCTGCCTGTGTCCACCATCTCTTTTGAGGAGCAGCACCACTACCATTTAAGGCTGTTCCCTGGCTGGCAGCGCCTCTCACTGGACTGGGAGATGCACTATTGACCATTCCTGACAAAGTTTATATGAAAACCGCTCCAGTGCACCTAAGCCCACCCAGTCATTCCATAGGTTTCTACCACTGTCTTTCTCACCAACAAGGGTTACTCAGAAGATTCCTCTCCTTTAGACGCAGGGGCTTGCACCTGGCTTCTAGGGGTGCACCCAGAAATGGTGCAGCCCAAGTCAGGCAAATGGTTCTTTCTAAGCTATAGCCAAGTCTTCACTGTGAAAGGGAGAGAGCATGAGTTCTTGTGCACAGGGATGCCATTGGGTGGAAATGAAATGTGCTCATATCAGGCCTGGCCCCTGACATAAGGGCAAATATTATATAAGTGAGAATGCTTTAAAAGTGTCCCGCTGTCTTTTCCTCACCTAACAAAGGTCAAAGAAAAAGCCAGGGGACCAGGCTGAGCCCCAGTGGCATAAGTGGTTGAGTGTGGGACTGCGGCTCATGGGCTTGGCGGTTCAAATCCAGTGGCTCCTCTCAGGAGCAGCGCTGGGCAGCTCCCACGACCACCAGAGGGCAGCGATGCCTCCCCCCCAAAAAAGAAAAAAAAGCCAGTGGACCTAGGAACTGTAGAAAACTACGTTGCTGCTTTCTTTATTTAATGCTATCTCCTGTTTTCTAATGCAATTATTGCCGAAGGGTCAGATGGATTGCACATATAATAAGTTGGAAAGCCAAACAAATTTTTGACATGACATAAATATATATCTGGGGTTCTTGTAAAAATTAAAGTAACAGATGAGGTGCAAAAGAGGCATGATTATATTCTGAATCTGCGGATAGGGGCTTAATTCTCTGTGGATGCTTTATTTTTCTCCCTTGATTAGAAGAGCCACCAAGACTGTCACAAAGAGAGCCGGTCTCCAGGAGACGAGCAAAGGGAGAGATTGAAGAATTATGGGTTGTAATTCTTCTCACTATTGACTTAACCTCTGAGCAAGTTACTTAACCTCTTGTTCTCAGGCGCTCTTCCCTACCTCTTGTATAATAGTTCTTACTAACAGATGTTTTAACAACAACATTAAAAAAAATTGGCAAGATGATTGACTGGCTCCAAGTTGATTGGCTCTGTCCACAAGCACAGCTTAGCTCCTTCAGAACTTAAAAGCAGTGACATGACAGGGTGAAGAGCTGATGTTGGCATTATCCCTCATGTATGAAAACCATCGTTCTGATTTGTAATGCACTCCATTTCTCCCTCCAAAGACCGTGAACAGCAGGAGTGATTCCGTATGTCTTGTTATGACATGTCCCTTCTTCATAAACCTCCTGTAAGCAAACAGTGATCGCAATCACTTTGGGACACCTTTCCACAGGCCAAGTACTCTTTGATTAGCTTTGCATGGACTAGCCTGTCCTAGTCTTAAAAGCCTTATGAAGTAGGTACAGATGAGGAAACCAGGGCCCAGAGAAGGCGCCCATGATCCACAGCTAGAAAGAAGCAGAACTAGGATTTGAAACCACAGAGTTTGAGCCTAGAAACTATATAGTTGTTTATTGCACTGTATCACCATCCAAAAGGAAGCCACAATAATCACATCACCATTGGCCAAGCCCCCATAGATGTGCTATAGTGCAGCAAACACAGAGAAAGGAAGAAAGGAAGGAAAGAGGGAGGGAGGAAGGAAGGAAGGAAGGAAGAAAAAACAGTGCCCAAAGTGGCTGCTGTGGAGTTAATTCCAGGTCAGGGAAACCCCACGTGCACCCACAGGGCTCTCAGTAGCTGCTCTTTGGGAAGTAGGTCACCAGGTATTACTTCTTAAGTTTCTCTGGGGAAGCTTGAAGCACCACTGACGCCACTTAGTAAGCAACCAGTGCCAAATTTTGAGGATGAAGGAGATGTGAGTTTAAATTCTAGCCTGGTCAAATTGTACCCAACTTATTTTTTTAAATCATTTTATTAGCAGTTCATACAACTCATATCACAATCAATCCATCTATCCATTGTAGGTCAAACACATTTATACATTTGTTGCCCTCATCATTCTCAAAATGTACCTTAATTCTTACAGAGCATCAGTTTTCTAATTTACACAATTGAGTTCATGTTGGTGGCTTCTTGTGTGGGTTTGAAGAGGCTAAATGCAATGCACGGAGGAGGAATGCCCAGGGTTCGGGAGGCGGGAAGGATTTAATCAAAAGTAATCGTGGGGGTGGGGGGGGTCTTCATGTGGCAATTTTATGCCAACCATGACTGGTGGACACCGATGCCCACAAAGCATGGCTGATTGCAGTGTTACAAGCTTGCCCATTCGGCCTGGTGCCTGGGCACGACCCTGGTTACTTCTGGTTTTGTTTAACCAGCACTTCATGCTGCACACTCTTCAGTGCAAATCACCTTTTGTTTCTTTTTTCCCCTTCAGCGGGGAATGGCTGGACTGGAGCTGACATTCAGAAGCTTGCACTCAGAAGGTTCAATTCAGAATGGAACCTACTCTGCTGCCATCTGCGAAGCTGCCGCCAAAGCCACAAGGGCATCCTGAGTGTTTTAAGAACAGGGCTGGCATGTTTCTTCAAAGGGGTGTGCACTGAGGAATGAATTCTGCTCTGAGTATCAAGTGTTCAACTCAGATCAGCTGGCTGTGATGGGAGGATTTGAAAGAGTGGGTGGTGAGTCTCTCTGTATCCTGAGTGCACCTTTCTTTCCCACAGTCAGGAACTTCCACTCGATTGTCTGTAGCAGCGGGGCACCCCAGGACAGTGTTGCTTAGCAGTGAATGTTAGGGAAGCGAGGTGCTTTTGTGTCTGTGTCAAGCCCCAAGCTTTTGTCCCTGCATTGGATGCAAACCTCTGGGCGTTCTTCCTTGTCTGGGCCCAGTGGCTCCAGTGCAGGACCTGTGTGTGCTTTCAAATGCCTGCCTGTTGGGCCTGGTGCCTGGGCACGATGCTGGCTGCTTCTGGTTTTGTTTAACCAGCACTTCATGCTGCACACTCTCAAGTGCAAATCACCTTTTGTTTCTTTTGTCCCCTTCAATGGTGAAGGGCTGAACTGGAGCTTACATAATCCCTCTAATGAATTCGGTAAACAGACTCTTTCATTATGGAGGCTGCTCTGAGAATGAAAATAATTTACACAAAGTTGCATTTCCATCACTGGGTTTCAAAAGAAAGAAGTGAAGGGGCTGCCATTTCAGGAACAATTAATTATGTTTCTGGAGGAGAAAGGGGAGGAGAGAGATGAAATGTGCTCTAAGACTTATCCAACAGTTCCTGGTGGGAATGTCTTACCCACTGATTCAAGATGGGCTTGGGAGGGAGTGCTGGGTGGACACATGTTTGTGTGGACATTCCCCACTGTCTTTGGGGTGGATGGAGAAGAGGATATGCTTCTGGTTTTGAATATTAAAATGTTCTATGCAGATAAATAACTGAGAGTGGCCTGCTTCTCTGCCAAGGTTGTCAGAGACACTTGGGAGGCCTCAATGTCGTTGATTTTCTGATGGATCACCTTTTGGGGACAGCGAGGATGGCGCTCTGGGTGATGGATTGACACAGCCACTGCCGTCATGAACCCAGACAACACTTGTGAGGATGGGGCAGGACCTGGCAGTGTTTGGTTCTGTTCCAAAGAGCGTCCCTATGAGTCAGAACCCATCAAGGTGCCCTAAGAATAACTTGGCACATACAGAATTAGATGTCTCAGCCCTCTTTCGATGTCAATCCCTCTTTCCTCCCCCTGAACTCTTGGTGATCTCAGAAAGCTGACCTAGTGAGGGATGGAGTCGGCTCCTGAAAGTGGGTTCAGTTCCCACTTTTATATTCCCCCTTTCCGACTCTGTGGATGTTTTCTTTAGTTACTTTCCTATTTAGTTGAATACAAGCGAACGCTTGCAACGTCTTAGGTTTTTAGAAGCAGAGATGTATGCCACTTTACATCAAATCTTCAACTGATGACCTAGGAATGAGATGGCTTCCTCAGAGTCACCCCGCATGGCCTGGTGTCTCAGTTTGGCTCCTCCAGCTGGGGACTCCCTGCATTTCCCCGGGCTGTGCCCCTTGCTCTGGGTTTCTGAGAAGTAGGAGTTTGGTGGGATCACACGGAAACCACCTGTGACTCAACAAGAAGAAGCAATTGTCTCCTTTGTGTTTGGAGTTACCAGAAAGGCTGCTGGTGGCCTCATGCAGACGGAAAAGCCTGGATACAGAAGCATCCAAACCAGGACTAGAAGACCCGGGGTTGGCTAAGCATCCACAGAGTTCAGTTGTCAGTATATAAACTGATGAAGAAGCGACAGAAGTGAAGTCATGCTCAGGCTCCTCCTAGGTTAAACATGAAATGCTGAAGACAGAGAAGACTCCAAATGCATAAAGAAAAAGCCATAAAGGCACAGTCAGAACAGGGACTGTCCGTTCTACCTAACTGCCACCATTGTTTGTTTTTCAGGCAGTGATTGACTGGGGTAAGTGTTTACTTCCTGCTGACCCTCAATTTCTTCTTTTATATATGACTCACATTAATGACACTTAGCACTTGACAAAACTGACAATACAAGAAGAATTCAAAAAGTCTGTGGAGGAAAAAGGTAGGCATGGATTTCCAATGTTTTTTTTTCTTTCTTGTATCAAAATAAACTGTACTGACATGTTCTAATGTCTGAACAGGATCTAACTTGAGGAAAAAGATTATCGCATCCATTTGAAAAGGTTTTCCACCAAAGTCACATAAATGCTGCTACAGTGAGGTCAGAGCAGGCCTCAAATGTATGGGATAGCTGGACAGAAGCATGTTGGGTAATCTGTGAAAAGTCTATCAGAACACTTTCCTGAAGAAGTCATTAGCTTACAAATTGATAACTCATTTTAGGAAGGAATGAGATGACGTGGAAGGAGAAGGCTGCGGCAGCAGACCAGCCATGTCCATTTCCCCCGATTGAAGAGGATCCATCGTTCACTAGGGAATCCAATGCCTACACTGTAGACAGCTCCAGTGGTTCAAATTTCAGATTGAAAAATGAAGGTGGAACACACTTTCTACTTGATGGATGCTAAAGCTGTTGCACCTAGTTTAACTGTTGCCAAGAACAGAGCTCTTGAGGGACATGTTAAACCAGTGAGATTAAGACCCTAAACCATTTCTTTGATGAATTTTAACAGGACATGCAGCATGGCTTGACCAGGATAATCCTGAAGCTGAACCACCATCAGTGGGATGGCCACTGAGAAGTGGCAATGGCCTTGGAAAAAGAAAAGCTCACTGTGCTGGTTAAGAGTGAAGGTTTTCTTTTTAGCAATATTCAAGGCATTTTGCTTCTTGTCTTGCTGGAGGACCAAAGAATGATAACATCTGTTTATTATGAGAGTGTCTTGAGAGAGTTAAACCAGACTTCAGCAGAAAAGAACACCTTGGAAAACTTAACAAGAGTCCTCCACCATGGCAAGGCTCCTACTATTTCATTAAAAAAAGATAATTATGTGAGTGGTTTTGATGGAAAATCACTAGCCATCTACCTAACCATCCTGATTAGACTCGATCTGATTTCTTTTTGCTTACTAGCCATAAAATGTCACTCAAGGGCACCCTGTGGTTCCATTTAGAAGAGACTGCAGTGACATGTTAAAGTCCCCAGAACCTTAATTCTTTAGGGATCAGTTCAATGGCCAGTGTCCTCACTTCCAACAATGGCTTACTCTTGTTAGAGTTCACGGGGAGCAAGAAGGTTTCCATTTTCATCTTTTAATTGCATATTTCTACCAGCATGTTGAAGTCCCTGCTATGTGTCCTTGCTATGATATAAGAAGAAAAGCAGTTGATCTTTGTGATCTCAGCCTGACCAAGACAGCCCAGGTTATGCCCATGTCCCCATGAGGAGAAACACATCAGGCAAAACCCAATTGAGGGTTATTCTGCATAATAATTCCTCAAAACCATCAAGCTCAATAAAAGATGGAAATATTGTCTAACAAGATGCATCATGTAAAAGTCATGAAGTAGCACAGACAGGGTTATGGGACAACAGGAGAACATCATTGGTAATTTATAATAGGATTTGGACCAACCATGGACTTTATTCGGTGTGAATACATCAATATTGATTTGTTAACCCTGGTGAGTATAGCATGCTAATGTGTGATATTAATAAAGGAAAATGGAAGTGTGGTATACAGGGGCTGTCTCTACTGTCTTCACAATACTTTGCTAAGTGAAAATGTTTATTCACAGAAATCTCTAAGATGAGCCTGAAGATTCTAAATATCTTAGAATGGCCCAAAGCAAGAAGTCCTAACACACACACACACACACACACACACACACACACACACCCCTGAAAAGTCAACACTAATTATGGGGACATCCAAAAGACCTAGCAATTTGTTGAAAGATGCTCTCACCAGCCAAAATGGAACAATTTGAGCAATAGAATAAAGTAATATTAGATGATAGATACATAAAGCATCTACAATATAAATATGCACAAGTTTTTATAATGATATTGAAAACAGAAAAGAGAAAAATCTGTGCAGAAGAATTGCAGACAAGCAACATGGACTTTGTACCCTCTAGGGCAGCAGTTCTCAACCTGTACATGGCAACCCCTTTAGGGATCAAAAGACCCTTTCACAGCGGTCACCTAAGACCATCTGAAAACACATATTTCCAATGCTCTTAGGACCTGAGACATCACTCCTCTACCTGTCTCCAGGCAGGTCTGCCCACATGCAGATATGCCC
This sequence comes from Nesogale talazaci, assembly GCA_004026705.1. Classification (NCBI taxonomy): domain Eukaryota; kingdom Metazoa; phylum Chordata; class Mammalia; order Afrosoricida; family Tenrecidae; genus Nesogale; species Nesogale talazaci. The sequence goes on from PVJH01010781.1 coordinate 6,885, forward strand.
ACAGAGGAGAACTCAGTGGGAAGACTGTCACCCATGTGACACCATGCTTCAAGACAAAATTTCATTTATTTGTCCTTAGAAATATTTCACAATCTATAATTATGTATTTTGTGGTTAATCACTGTGCTTTAATTATGTTCAATTTGTAACAATGAAAATATACCCTGCATATTATATATTTACATGATGATTCATAGCAGTAGCAAAGTGACAGTGATGAAGTAACAATGCAAATAATTTTATGGTTGGGGATCACAGCCACATGAGGGACTGTATGAAAGGGGGGCAGCAGTAGGAAGATTGAGAACCCCTGCTCTGGGAGGTGGAACAGAGCTTTTTAGGTGAGGGTTTCACACAGAACCTTTTCTTGAGAGTAGAGTATGGAAAGTGAGAGCCAGGCAAACTTGACAGTGGAGAAACCCGGCCGACTCGATCTTAGCCAGATCACCAAGATCAGCGTTGTTAGTCACAATTCATGTTGCTAGCTAGTCCCCTTGATTGGATGGGATGCCTTTTGGCGTTTTAGTCAAGGTTTTCCTCCCTAAAATCCATACTCCCTTTCTAATTATGAGAAAAACATCAGAAAAATTCCTGTTGAGAGTCATACTCCAAAACATCTAACAGTGCATCCCTAAACTGTCCAGGTCATAGAAACAATTATCATATATACTATGCTCACATAAGCCATTAATAGCAGGGAGACTGGGTGGGGGCTGGGGGGTACGGGAACTCTATGTTCTGCTCTCTGAGACTTTCTGTAAATGTAAGGAAGGTTTAAAACCTTTAGAAACCCAGCATTGTTTTCACAGCAAAAGACCTGACAAACTTTTAAGATTTAAAAAAAATACAGTTTTGAAAATGAAAAGAGTCGGTTCTTTGGGACTGAAGAGGAGGGGGGAGTCACTTTTTTCTTTCCATGTCTACACAGTATAAACAAACAGAACATCTGATTTTCAGTTTGAGCCTGGGAGAGAATGTTTATTTAACATTCAATCATGTACACTCTGCTGACAGTAAGAAAAAAATGATCAAGAAAGTGTAGGAGTTTATTTGGTAACCGTAAAACAAAAAAATATCTCTTAAAGTCCAGATCAGATACTAATATCCAGTCAAATGGGAATCGGCAGAAATGTAATTAAATTTGAGCATCTACGAAGAGTGAGCCACATGCTGGGAAGACCCATGGACTTTGTCTTCAGAGGGACCAGAATGAGCAAATGATGAAGTTCCAATAAATCTCGCCTTTAATAAATAAATAAAGGATTATTTATTTTTGCTCCATACAAGGTGAGGAGATCACAGTGGATGACTTAAGTTCCAGGCAGAGAGACTACACAAATGAATACTCAGGACCTTCAAGTGACTCATTAGCTAATCTCCCATTATTATCCATTTTGTCATGGGTGACACATTTAACACATTTAGTAATATACTCAAGGGCACATTTAAATGAAAAGTTTGGTGATGCAATTTGAAAAACATGGAAATATTTTTATTAGTGTTAAATTTGACTAACTCCCAGGTGACTAAATGTAAGATGGAGTCTAACTCTATATGTAATATGTGTTTACATTATAGACCATTTCCTCCTAACCCTCGCTCCAGTCTCTGTTATAAACTCTGTAATGAAAAACTGTTTAGAGTTTCTCACTAAGGATTTTGTTTTAGGATGATTAGCACATTCCCCATTAAAGAATGCTAGGGACGTTGAGGGACTTAAGTCATGGAAAGGTGCCCTGGTGTCACTGTAGCTAAAGCTACAAGACAACCAACCACAGGGCCCCCAGTTTAGACCCACTAGCTGCTCTTTGGGAGAAAATAGCAGCATCATTGCTATTCATCTGCTTATGAAAAGCAGCAGAGACAAAAACAAGCCCCCCCCAGGCACTCAAAGTATTACTGAGGCTAATAAGGATAGAGAAAATCTTTAAGGATAGGGAAAATCTTTCAGGATCTTCATTTGTTGATGTGGCACAATGCACCCGAGAAGCAACAACTAAACCTTTCCGTTAATTAGCAGAACATGGGGTGTATATGAAGTATGGAACTAGGAAAATTGGGAATAGAGAAAAATGGAATGGAATAATTAAAGATCGATATCCTAGTGATGACTGTTGAAATGGAGTGATATTTAGTATGTTGAAGTGGAGTATTGTTATATTTGCCAGGAATAACAAAATGAAGAGGAAAGGTACAACATTATAAACAGAAAATGTTGAAGTTGCCAAGCAATCAATGTCACGTGGACTCAGAGTCAACATCCACAGAAGCTGTAGTCGAGAAATCAAATGAAGAATTACGTCGGGGAAGTTCGCTGCACAAAAATCACCTGAAAGTGCGATAAAGCAAAGACTCCATTTTGAGGAATAAGGTGTGCTTGGGCCAAGCCCCGATCTTTCCCCTGTCCCCAGATACCCAGGGAAACTGCACAGTGAATTAAGAAGACAGAAAAATAATTATGGTGTTGGAGAGTAACATTGAATGTAGCGTGGGCTTTCAGAATAAAGAACAGCTCTGTCTTGCAAGAAGGGCATCCAGAGTGTGTCTTTGAAGGATTAAGTGCCGGGGAAGAGTCCTTGTGTTGGGACAGTAGACCGTCCATGCAAACAAAATAAGAAAGACCTTCCAGAAGATGACTTGAGACAATAGCTGCAACAATGGCTCAAAGGTAGCAACTGCTGGGCCGTAGGTGTTTGGGTCCCGCTTTATATGGTGTACAATGTTTTGGAACCACCTTGATAGCATTCAACAACTGCAAGCAAGGTCTATGAAAGAGTTCCAAAAAGCTCACAAAGAGATGAAATGAAACTGTAATGGAATGCTTCGCCCAAATTTGAAGTCTCTGCATGTACATGTGTGCTAGGAAGAGGGAACGTTAAGAGCAACAGGCGCATTAGAAGGGTCTCTTACCACAGGAAGGGCAGAAGGTAGTGTTAAGGGTTTATGCAAAGGGAAGTGGTCATAGGTCAGGGCTGGAAGGTGAGGACTCAAGGTGTCTATTAGCTTTGATGCCCAGGGGTCATCGGTAACCTTGAAGAGGATTCATTGGCCAGTTGCATAAAAAGTCGTAGTTCCTGTATACTTAGCTTCTGGAACCAGAAGTCAGTTACAGAAAGTTCAGCCACTTATAGAAAGTCAGGAAAATACTATTAAACAAAGGAACATAGTCAAGAAGAGATTCTTCTGAAACAGTGTGGCTTTGAGACTTGAAGAATAATTCATTGAACTGAGTCCCTGATTTTGGTATATTTACAACCTAGTGAAGGAGAAAAATAAGTTCCCGAATGACCACAAGAGAGATGAAAACAAATGCCATTAGAGAAGTAATAATAGTCTGTGCTTTTCTGTTTAAAAATGAGGTGCCAGCACACATATCTCAATAGATAATGACATGCCTGTCGTACGGCCCCTCCCAATCCTGTTTATATTGGAATATGAACATGTTTCTCCCCGCCAAGTAGTTAGTAAAGATGGAAATATTAATATATTTGAGTGGACATGTTCTACTAGCTCATCCTGTTAAGAAAATCCCTGGTAGTAATGATATCACTAAACTATGCTTGTGTAGCACTTTGTAGTTTATAAGGCCATTTTTATATCTTAACCCACTTCATCATCATAACAACTCTGTGAGGTTAGTTGTATTGGTGTTTCCCCATGAACACATGATTTAAGCAATTCACCCAAGGTCACAATGCAGGGAGGTGGCGAGCTGGCCTGAAATCCAAGCTTCATGACTCCAGGTCTCACCACAAGAACAAAAGCAAAACCTCTGTGGATGTAATGGGGTGTATGTGTGGGGGGGTGGGGTGGGGGGTGATAGGTATTTTTGGGATCCGGAAGGTTGCCTACAGGAAATATTTCAGGACTGATGGGATTTCAGTATGAGGAGTTGGAAGGAGGGATGTCTAGGGGGAGAGAATGCTATGGTTCTTGTTAATTGGTATGTTTCGTTTCTACTCATAGCAATTCCATGTGTTTATAGTAGGATCTTCATCATCGAGTCTGGCTACCCAAATATCTCTCGGTGCATTAGAATCACCAGCTTTTCAGTTGAGGGGCTGATAGCACAATTCACAGTATGGACGCAAGAAGTTCAGAGTTTGCTCACATGAGAGTTGTGCTTTTTTGGGGGTGGGGTACACAGCTTCCATAAGAGATGGCTGAAATCGAATTTAAAAACCCAGGGAAAGAAGCTCTGGAAAGAAGAAGTGCCTATGGACTGACCCTCTGGGAAAGAATCAGAATGTGCTATGAGATGAGAAACCCAAGAGAGTTTTGAATGATTCCCAATTATTACAGAGACCATGGGGGGCGGGAGAGAGACTTTCAGGAAAGAGGATCTAATTATGAGTGAATGATGGGTGAGAACAAGTGGTGGCAGATAAGTCTTTGGGAATTGGGGGATTGCCGAGCCATTGCTGATGGGAGGAATGTCAGAAGCGACTGAGTGGGAAGGAAGTAAAGGCTATGGGTGAAGTTTAGAAAGCGGATGAAGAGGACATTTAGACAAGTTTCTTTTCTCTCAGAAGCAACCCTTCAAACGAAGACAGCTCTCATATCTTCTCACTTCCTTTCTGAGGCTAATTCTCTTGCATAATTCAGCTGGTTGTCACATGCATACCAGACATGCTTTTTTCGTGTTTTTTTTCCTTTAAGAAGTTTTGGGTTTCAGTTTAAGGGTTGTCAATGGTCTTTCTTAACACGTGACAACTAGAAATGAACTCTGCACCCAACGTTTGTGATCTATTGAACACACAGCAGAAGAAAGGTAACTTGTGTGTGCTAAATACTTTATAAAAAAATACTACAAGTTATACCATCTTTTTAAGCTAGGCACATTTCATTCTTGGTTTATGGAGCTTGCAGACAACTATGTGTCTGTCATCCACTCCTGTGTTTGCCTTGAGATGAGACCCCAAGTAGCAGGTAAGAATATTGGCAACAGAGGAAGGAGAGGACATAGAGTGGCACCAGGAAATCTACATTTGGTCTTGATTCTGACATTCAGTTAATACATGTTCTTGGGAAAATCCATTCACTTCGTTCAGGTCTCTTCAGTGAGCTAGACTGCATGATTTCAAATTTGCTGTCCAGCTCTTAATGCTTTGAAATTAATGGCTGATATAAATGTCTTAATTTAGTACCCAGATATTTATAGATATTCACTTTGTGCCAGGCACTGCTGGGCTTGAAGGTCCAGTAATTAGCAAGGCAGGAATCCTTCTGTTCCATGTAGCTTAAAGTCTTTTGTGTCACCTTGAATTTGAAAAACACTTTGTTAGCATCAAGGAAGAAAAGTTATTGACCAAAGTCTGAGATTAAATTACTGCCATTGTGTCCACGACTACAGAGCAGAGTAGAATGGCCCCTTTGGGGATTTGACACTTTAAATCTTTATGGGAATGGATGACCTCACATTTCTTTCCTGAATGTTCCAGATGTTGTTGTTAGGTTCCATTGATTTGGTCCAGACCCATAGTGACTTTATGTGCAATAGAGGGAAACATTGCACAGTCCTGCACCATCCGCACAACTGTTTCTATAGCGGCGCCCATTGTTGCAGTCATGATGTTGATCCATCATATTGAGGACCTTCCTCTCTTTTACTGCCCCTCCACTTTACCCAACACGACACTCTTTCCTGACAATATGTCCAGAGTGTGTGAGGCCAAGTCTTCCTATCCTTCTGCACTCTGGCTGTACTTCTAAGACAGATTGGTTTGTGCTTTTAGCAGTCCATGGTACTTTCAATATTCTTCTCCAGGAACATTCAAATACATTGCCCTTTTTCCCTATGGTCTTCCTTATTCAATGTCCTATTCTCACATGCATATAAAGCAATGGAAAATACCATAGCTTGGGCCAGGTGCACTTTAGCCCTGAAAGTAATATCCTTGCTTTTTAATAACTTAAAATGGTCTTCTGTAGCAGATTTACCTAATGAAACACTTTTTGGTCTCTTGACTGCGTCTTCCATGAGCATTGATTATGGATCCAAGCAAGATAAAATCCTTGACAATTTTAACCTTTTCTCCATTTATCATGATGTTACCTATTGGTCCTGTTAGGAGAATTCTGGTCTTCTTTACATTGTCCCAGACAGTGACTTTAAATCCTTATTTGCCCAAAGGTGTGGAAACAGACTTCCAAAATGCAAAATGAAGAATAAAATCTCTGTACTTGGAATGATGCAGGGAACTAATCTTTTTCTGTCAATTCATCGCCATCAATGTTGTCTGTGGCAGAACATGACGAACAAGAGAATAGAAGGTCATGGCGCTGAAACACTGTCATAAAATCCAGTACTTAAAAGCACATTACAGTCACGTATCCTGAGGGAGAAGAGAGCAATAGCACATCTTTTATAATGTAGAAAAATCACTGAAGATATTCCAATCACCGGTGAAGCTCACAAGGAATTCTAGCAAGAAGGAATCTTGGACTTCATAGCACAGGACACCAAATCAGAGATGACTTCCTATCAGTGACTTACAAATGGAGCTCCTCCAGAGGACCACCAGGAGATTAGCAAAATGAACTTAAAATTGCTTTGATTCAACATAGATTTGGGAGATCTGGAAATACTGGTTTTGTTTGTTCAGTTCATTTATTTTTTTTTCTGAAGGCAAATGTGACCTGAAAGCTAATTTCTCCATCGGTTACCACGATCTTCCATTTATCTACTGCTATGCAATAATCCACCCCAAAGCTGAGTGATATAAAGCCATAAAATACATTAGAATTACCACTTAGAAATGCGTGGGTTTCTTGGGTACTGCTTCTGCTTGCTTGTGCAATCAGTGAGTTGTAGGCATTGAGGAATCTAATTGGACTGGAGTGTCTAAGGTCGTTCGTTCACACATTTAGTGCCGTGGTTTGGGGAGCTGGAAGGCTGAACTCAGTTGAGACATCGAAACACTGATATATCTCCATTGACAATCTTAGGACTGCTCTATTGCAGATGGCCTCTCCATAGTCTTGCTTCATGTGGTCTCTTCGACTGGGTGACTGCACGTGGTATTCATTATCTCCAGAGTCCTCAAAACATAAAAGTAGAAGCTACTAGTTTTTCTTAAGACTCATGCCTTGACCTTCCATGTCATAACTTCTATCTCACTTCATTGGTTAAAGCAAGTCAGATTGGGGGTGGGGGAACTTTACTAGCCATCTTTGTGCCCTTGTAAGCTACAAGTTAGGCTGCTAGCCACAAGATCAAAAGTTCAAAGACACTAGCCACTCTGGAAGAAAGAGGAGGTTTTTCACTCAAAGGGGAGAGCCTCAGAAACTCAGTAGGGTAGGACTGCCTGGTTCTACTCGGTTGCTCTGAGTGAGTGAGTCACTGGAACATAAATACTAAGGCCTGGGTCAGTGGCAGCCATGGTGGACACTGGTTGTTATACATGAAACGAATGACTACTTGGGAAGCACTGAAAGTGGAAATTAGCCCCAAGAAGTTGATCTTGCTGAGTCTGATCAGGCTCCTCTGAGCCCATTTTCCCCAGCAGAGAAAATGGTCAGACATCTTTGAGCATTGACTTTACGTAGGTGTTTTTTATTATACTTGAAACTCCAATGTGGATTTTAAAAACTAGTCATAAAAGACCACTTTTAATTATTTCATTGTTAAAGAGAGATTGTATTGATTCGCCTGTGTGCATGAGCATGTGCGTCTAATTAGTGCCTCCAGGGCTATCCCAGGGACTTATGTCTGAAAGTTCACATTCGTGTCAGCAGAATGTGTGCTGCTGACATTGGCCCTGCCTGGTAGGTCAGACTCTTCCATAGTCTTCTCTTTGTGGGCTGCCTCTGTGATCAGCACTCACGACCGAGTCCTGATGCCTCTTCACTGAGAGATCACCTGGTCTTCGTGTCCTTGTCAAGCCTTCAGGGTAACATCTACTGCCAAGTCCTCTGGCACCTGTCAGGCTGGGGGAAGCACCATATCACTCCTTGCCATGGTCCCAGCCCATCGACTTTCTGTGAGAAACCTCATTTTTCCTGGGTACCCCTGTCCCCTTTGCAGGCATCCCTGCTTCACCTGGCTGTGCTTGTTGCTGGGCCACGCTGGTGATGCTCAGAAGCTTGAAGGGCCAGAGCTTCAATCTAGCTGCCACACTCTGATACAGGACTCTTAGAGCCACATCTCTGCTATGTCAGGGTGCCCTACTTGAGTCGACAAATCTGAATAATAGTTGCTGTGCTGAATGTAAAGTTCCCCCTGGCTTCTTTGATATCCAAGCCGCTGGAGTCGGACCAGGCTGGGGAGGGGGTGGTTCTTCCAAGAGGATCCTTAGTTCCATAGGCAAACGTTGTTGGGTGTCATTCAGTTCATCGCAACTTCTGGAGACGCTAAACGACATAGTAGAACTCTGCTGTAGGGTTTTCAAAGCTGTAATCTTTTCTGGGGGGGATATGGCAATCTCTGCCCTGGTGGGAGTAGGAGGTCCAGCCTTGCTCCTGGAGAGCAGCTGTTGGATTTGAACTGCCAACTTTGTGGGCCACAGCCCCATGCACAACCACTATGCACACAACCACTATGCCACCGGGGCTCAGCTCCCAAAGCCGTGGTCTTTACAGCACTCATTCACCAGGTCTTTTCTCCCGCAAGACAGTGGACCTAGCTTTCTGTTAAGAGCCGAGGGCTTAACCACTGGACAACCAGCATATCTTCTCATGAAAATTATAACATCACATTTCAGTTTTGCCCAAGTCTCACAGTGTAGACTGACTTTAGGATTTCTGCTACTTGTGCAAATATCTGTAAATGAAGGGGCTTCAAAAAGTTCATGAAAAGATCATGGATGGTTTCCCCCAGGAACTTTTTCAAGCTGTGTGTGTATGTGCAGAAATTGAAACAGATTAGGAATGAGTTTTGTTCCTATTCCTGAATCTGTCTTTTAGTTTGTTTTATAAAAAAGCTGGCGCAATTAGGTACCATTTGTATCCAAAGTCATTTAGTCAAATGTTGGTCTTAGTATAGCATATATAGTAACAATGTATAAAGAGGCATTTTCAAAGACCAAAACATTTAACATTGCCATCGTAATGTTTTATGCAACGTACAAAATAGCGTTCAATTGCTTTTACAAACCATTGTGTGAAGCACAAATTTTAAATGGAATAGGCTTTAATGAAGCTAGTTCATTAGTATGTTCATAACCTAGAGGGTAGCTGTATGCATGCATACATACATAGACACGTGCCTATAAAATACCTCCTATAGAAAGCTTGTGTTTCGTTAACATGAATAAGATATTATTACTCAGAAGTGTGACAAAATAATAATGCATTAAAGTCTACAGCACACACACATTTTTCTGAAACAGCATAGACTGAATTTGAGAAATAACTTGAGAGTTGAGTGAGGAAGTAAGTGTTAGGGAGCCAGCTACCATTTGTGCTGAGTCTTAGAGAGTGACAGAAATGGGTGAGGAGGAAAGAGGGGACATTTAAGAATGCTTGCTATGCATGAAGTGAACCTCCCCACGTCTTTGATATTTTCTTGAGATGCTGGGTAAATATTTGAAATTCCAAAGTTATATATACAATTTAAATACTGATATATATGTCCTCCAATTTATGCGTGTTAACTGTTTCGCGGCTGGGCTCCAGAGTGGTTGAGTCAGGAGGTGAGTTCCGATACAAGTCCAGATACTGTTCAGGTATGAAACCCAAGGAAGTATGATTTGAGCCTTTTTCAAAAGGGGGGACACATTTGCCTGGGTCCAAACTGGAAGTCTCACTTATTTTCACAGAGAAGCAATATTGATAAACCATATAGCCAGAGAAGAAAGAAACTTCTAGGTGAAATAGCCAAACTCATTTGGCCCAGGCCGTGACTTAAAATGGCACCCCAACCCTTGGGGATGTAATAAAGTCACTGAGCTAACTGCAGATGGTCAATACCAGAACGTGTAAGTGCTTTTCAATGCTGGGGGAGAGGACTGCTGGACAAGTGGAACTACAATGCCAGGTAAAGGTATTCTGGGTGAGGGTCGTAGGCAGAATCAGAGCTTCCTTATCCACCAGTTCTGTCATGAGTTCTTAGTATCAGAGGGAATACCCGAGACTTAAGTTCACAAAGGGTCGATGACGCTCCTTCTCTCATTAATGACCCACTAGACTAGAGTCTTATTGGTTGTCTCTCTCCCAACAACTCTTTGCTAAGCAAGCCACCTTTGAAAACCCTCAAGGATAATGCTGATCACTCCATATTTTGCCAAATGTACAATAATAAAGGATCCCTGGTGGCAAATGGGTAAGCACTTGACTCCTCACTGCCAGGTTGGCTGTGGGAAGCCACTCAGGCCCTGTGTAGAAGAAGGTTCTAGCATTCTGCTCCCATGGAAATCACAGCCTAGAACTGTCATTTGCTGTGGGGCAGTTACACTCTGTTACATGGGGGCAACTATGACTCCACAATAAACATGATACTACAAGAATCCACATAAAAAATGTGTATTTCTACTTTGGCAGGTGCATGCCAGTGTGTCTGTTCCGCCCTTGTTTTCTTGACCTTCACGTTCTCCTTATTAACTGTTTCCTTTAATAATTATTTCATTTTTTCACAAGATTTTATGTGTTCACGTAACGACATGCATATAGGCTGTAACATGATGTCTACTTCTCCTTGTCATTAGAAGAGGTGACAGCTCTGTCCCCATCCATCCAGGAATGGAGCACAGTACATCCCACCATTACTCTGCTTGCTTTCTGAAGCACAGTGTCCTTTAAACTCTTTGGAAATTTGACCCTGTTCATCTTTTGAGAGCAATGGTGTATGTCGTGAAAGGACTAAAGAAGAGGATTGGTTACATGTGGCTGGGAGAATTGCTGCCTTCCTTGAATTATTTTGCTACTCTGCCATCTTAGATGTGCCAGGGGACATGTCTCAAAACCCACAGGTTTTCTTGACTTCATTTCCAGGAGGAGGACACATTCCCCCCTACCTGAAAAGGATAGGCCTTGGTGAAGAGTTTGCTGTAAATTTTCTCCAGCATGTTCATTTCAGTTCCGTGGTATATAATAAGTTACAGGAATGCCACAGATTGACTCTAGCTCATGCTCATATTATAATATATCCACCCACTGATAGACTTCCATTACACATGACTGCATCAGAGCACGTAAATATCTCGAACAAACAATATTGGTAGGTTGTTTGGGAAATTTGGTCTTGTCATGGTAGATACCAATCTTGAAGTAGACATTATTTTAAGTATGACTTCCACCCCCAAAGGCTTTTATTTTTTTGTTGGGTAATCAAGTTTCTTTTCATTGACATTCTGGGACAGATTTTTAAATCTTGCTACATCTGGTCACCTTGCCTCCAAATATATTATGGCTGTTTCTCCAAATCAGACCTGAACTAAGCAAGAACATCTGTCCTAAGAATTATGAGGCCCAGATGAACGTTTGGGCCAGCATGTTCCATCTCACTTCTTTCAGCTTTAACCTTTTAGCAATTATCTTTACAATCCTTAGAAATGGTAATTAAAGTTGGTAGAAGAACAAACAGAATACTGAAATGTTTTCTAAGCTCCAAACCCCAGGTATATAAATGTCAGTGGTTTAAATATGGTTATAAGAATGCTTTTATTAACTCCCCTCCCCCTACTGATCTTTGTGGGACTTTTCCTTCAGGGAGTATAACACTGCTAAATAACTCGTGTAGTTGGCAGCCATTAACTGGAGACACCTGAAGCTACTCCTTTTTTTTTTCTCCTCTAGACAAACTTGTTACAACAGTAGATTTGGAGAGAGAAATTTTTACCATAGTCTCTCTGCCTAGAAAATTAGTCATCTTCCTCCACAAGAATCAGGAACACTACCAAAGTTAAGCAGTAGGTTTTCTCTAAATGGTTGCTTTCACTTGTTGTAAGCTGGACTATCTGAAGAACCAAACCAGTGACACTCAGGCAGGCGGGCAGACAGATGGATGGAGAAGATCTTTATTTCATGAAGTAAATACTGATTAACAAGTTGTATTAGTCTGGGTAGACTGGAGAAACAAATTGATAAACACACATATGTATATAAGTCAAGGGGGAGGTTTATATACAAGAGGAATGGAACATTGAGAAAACATCCCAACCCAGTCCAGTCCAAGCCCACAAGTCTGAAAGTAGCCCATATGTCCGATACCAGTCTGTAAAGTCGTCTTCAGATTCACGAGGCACACACAAAGGCGCCAGGACAATCACTGGCCAGTGGTAGTAGAAACAACTCAGCACCAACAGGGGTCTCTGATTTTTTTCAGCTTCAGAGGTCTGGTTCCATCAGGATAAGCCCATGTGGCTTCTCTGCCTCCTCCAGTTTCCAGGATGAGGGATCTATCAGCATACTGCCATGTCGTCCTGTCAGTCAAGCGTCGCCAAGAGACTGGCCTTATAGTCTCTCACCTCCATGGGGGAAATATCACAAGACTTTCCAGAATTCTCAGAGAAAGCCATGCCCACACAGAGGTCTCATAGGCTATTTCCAGATTGACAGGCTAGACTCCACTCCTACACTTCCAATCATGAAATTGACCCCCAAGTACATGTCGGAGCCTTCTTTAGACTCATGTAGCTATAGGCCAATAAAGCAGAAAGGTGAAGGGAGAAACGGGGAGATCACAGGCTGGTGGGCACTGAGTCTCAGGGATCCCACAGCTCTCAGGGTCAGGTGGCCCCCGTGGAGCCACCCTTGGGTGCAAGCAGCAGGTCTAAACAAGGATGAAGGCAAAGGATAAGAGATAGAGGGGAAAGGTTTCCAGTATCGATTTTTATAAAAAGGCCACACCTCCCAAGAGGCATAATCAGGCTGTGACTTGACTGACAGGTTGGAGTCCATCTTTACACAAGAGCAAGTTGACCTAGACTCTAGCTTCATTTAGCAGCTGAGCATTTAATCATTGTCCCAACAGGGCGCCTTCTGCGATTTAGGACCAGGTGGATGTGATGGGGGTTGACAGAGCTAGCTTTGGGTTCTTTGAACTCATCGAAACTCTCTTCATTCCCACTTACCTGGCAGTGGGCAGAATATTAGAGACAGAAAGTGCTTTGTCTATTTTTTATTTTTTATTCAGCTATTTAGTTATGAAACATTTGACTGTTACCTTTGGCTATGAACGCATCACTCTACTCTCAATCATTTTATTCTTTACCTTTAAATAAAGGTGTATGTGTTCAGATCACCCAGTGGTCCGCTGTAGGAGTTGTTTCTGTTTGTAATCAACTAAGAATTTATAGCTTCATTATCTTAATTCTTAGGAAATGGTGAGGCAAAGTATGAGCCTAAACATAACTCACAAATCCTCTTTGTAGGAATGAATTGTAATATAGAGTTTACAGTGCTACTTTGGGAATAGGCCTGCCTATTTCAGTTTTCACAGAAAAACTAAATGAAGACAAAAGGACAATAAACTGGTCAGTGGAGATCATGTTCGTACATTCAAGCATGTTGGATTGCTGTAGCCCTTTCTCCATCATATCCAGTAATGAGAGGACATCATTGCTGTCTAGTTTCTGCCCTCAGTTCCCATCAGAAACATGAAGTTTCCACGGCGATCGTAGTTCGAACAGGGGGAGGGATCAATATTTGCAAAGATGTGAACCAGGGGTTCAGCACCTCCCCTCCCCAAATTCCATTCACAGTTGTAATAACGAGTAGGAAAATGCAAGCCTGGTCAATTGTGAACCAAACCAAACTCACTGCTATGGAAGTCCATGCGTATTCAGGGTGACCCTCTGGGCCATGGTGTCTGAGACTGTTAAGTCTTTAAGGGCATAGAAAGCCTGATCATTCTCTCAAAGAGCAGATGGTGGTCTAGAACTGCTGACCTTGTGGTTAACAGCCCAACATATAACTACTTTGCCACCCTAGTTCCCCTCATTATGAATGAAAGCGTGAAAACACCAGCCAGTCTGCTCTGGATTTGTTAAAAGTAAGGTCAAGCAGGCTTAATACTAGCTTAGGAGAGAGTCACCTGTCTAACTGAGATAATCTAAGTTTCTCACTAGATCTCAGAGTAAAATACCTAGAACTTTTTGATGATTCGTTCACTTTTTGTTGTTGTTGTAGTTTTACAATCCTTTTCTTCCCCTGATTGAGATGGAAAACAGACACATCTGTGAAGGACACCTCAGTTTCCTGCATTTACCCGGGTCTTGCTCAAAAAAAAAAAAAAAAACTCTGGTGAATCACTCAGCTTTATTAGAAATAATTATACCAAACAATGTATTGCTTCTATGCCTTCCTGCTCTTAATGAGATCCTCTTCTGGCTGGGGGTTGTTTCTACATTCCTGAGTTCTCAAAGGAGTGTATTACAGGCGAGTGATCAGAAACAGAGGTCATTTTGAATCTAAGAAATCACCAGCAGGAGGAGGGTGATTTCCTCATGCTTATCCTTGGCAGTCTTCATGGGACCTGTAAAGCACACCTTAAACCCATTGCTACAGAATCATTCCAAACTCATGGCAGCCCTGCTCCATAGCCTATCAGACCTTTCTTCCCAGGCTCCATGCAGCGAACCGGTAGGGCATGTGAAGTGATTTCAGAAACAAGGGTTTCTTGTATGTTGACTCTTCACACTTGATCTTAGGCATAAGTTCAAGAAGCTGAGCCTTTCCAGACTTCTAATGACTGCTTTTCAGGAGTCTCCAGGTAGTGCAAATAGTTAATGAATGCATGCAGCTCTAACCCAAGCCCCTGAGGTCCCATCCACCTGGATCATGGGGGAGACTCATGAAAGTGCTAGCACAGGCAGCTGCCTTTTGGAGAAAAGCTAGCAGCCTCTGACACACCCTTAGATTAGGTGTGCCTGGAAGTAGTATAGCTCTTAGAACTAGGTGGGCCTTTAGTTGTGTTTTATGTGTTTCAGGTTAAGGTAAGGAATGAATGAGTGAAAAACAAAACAATTGAATCAAATTCCTGCTTCAGGTTTCAATGATGCTCCTCAAATCTGTCTTGGAAAAAGGACAGCCAGAATGCTTCTAAGAGGAAAGAAGGATAAGACTTCATCCTAAATCATTTGGACGTGATGTCAAGGGAAGTCCATCCCTGGAACAAGACAGTGAGCTGGGTAAAGTGGAGGGACAGTGAAAAAAAGGAAGGCACTCAAAGAGGGATTGATATAGGATCTGCAACATTAGGCTTGAGCATAGGAATCATTGTGAGGATAGGGCAAGACCAGGCAATATTTCATACATACATGCGTGCAAATATACGAAGGGTGTCTGTGAGATAGACTTGACTCCGTGACTCCCAACAATGACAACATTCAAAGGCACCTGGAAATACATTTGGCAGTATGGAGTTGAGGGTCATGAAGATGGTGCAGGGCCGGCCGAGGGTTTGTTCTGCTGACGCCTTAACAACAGCGATAACCTAACCACCACCACCACCACCACAGGTTCACAAGTATATGGTTTTCCTGTTTATGTCCATCATCAGCATAATATCCCTCATTCTACTAGTGTTTGGAGAACACACCCCCAAAATATCATTAGATGTGGTGAGTTGACTGAACGCTGAAACACTGAACGAAGCACAGGGCTACCAGCCGCAAGGTCGGCTCTTCCAGCCCCCCAGTCCCTCTGCAGGAAGAAGATGAGGCTGTCTGTGCCTGTCAACTGTTACGAACTGAGCATCCCTGGGGAGGGGCCCTACAGACCCCAGGCACATGAACGGAATCACTTTACCAGCAGTGCAGGTGGGGGGTGGGGGGGGATTTTTTTCCCCCATGGTTCAGAAATAGCGATATTTCAGAATAATTTAATATTGAACAAATGGGAGGATTCGAAATGGTTTAATTAAAAATCGTGTTCATGGATAAAAATTAAATGACAAACAGATACTGTCAAGATACCCACATGGGGGAAACAGTCTTCATTTAATTTGTTTATCTCTATCTCTTCTGAGTGGTAAATTGAATTTCAGTTTAATTAGGACCTTCTGCCTTGATATCGTCTGAAATGATTTGATGCATGGACTATCTTGGTGAGAATTATGAGACGATTAAGCTGTCAACATTCTTGGGAAATACAAACAGGCAGAAACTCTGGCTTAAACAAACACCCAGTTATGATGGAGAGCTAAAGTTTAAACCAAGTGAGTGATGTGCATGCTGAATATCCCTGTTGCTGTGAGTGCTTGAGAGTGCCCACTCTTTCTCTGTGATGTCGCACTCTCCCTGGTGGAGGGCATTTGAATCCCCCGTGTCTGCTTCTTTCATCAGTTGAACAAAAGAAACTGGCTTTCGGTGGGCACAGAAATGTGCTCAGAGGAAAACACAGCAAGCCCATGAGGCTTCTTTTCAGGTTGTTAAGTTTACTAGACTCCTGCCTTCTTCTGGGGGGAAGGCATTGAGTGACCCAGCCACCATCTGGCACAATAGGGCTTAGAACTCAGAATGACCTTGTGGTTTGGGAGCAATGACTCTGAACATGAGTTTTTTTAAAAAAGAAATTTTTATTTTTTAATTTTTTTTTTTGGGGGGGGCATCCCTGCCCTCTGGTGGTTGTGGGAACTACCTAGCACAGCTCCTCACAGCCGCCGGTGGATTTGAACCGCCAAGTCCATGGGCCGCAGTCCCACACTCAACCACTT
The DNA here is from genome assembly GCA_004026705.1 of Nesogale talazaci. Classification (NCBI taxonomy): domain Eukaryota; kingdom Metazoa; phylum Chordata; class Mammalia; order Afrosoricida; family Tenrecidae; genus Nesogale; species Nesogale talazaci. The sequence goes on from PVJH01010781.1 coordinate 23,479, forward strand.
ACGCCACCGGGGCTCAGCCCTGAACATATGAGTTTTAATAATGACCTCCCTTTTGTTGCTTTCCTATTGCAAACAGGGGATTTAAATCACATACATTCTAGATCATATTCAAACTCCCTCCCTGCTCTTTTTCAAGAGGGCTGGTCAAGTGTCACTCTTCCTCATTTACAACTCAAAGAGCAGTGAGCATCCTGGGGACCATGTTGAGCGGTGTGAAATGCCCTTAGCATGAAGAAAGGATGTCCTAGGATCTTTGGAGCAGGGAAGTGACAGGGTCGGTTCAGAGATCCTGAAGTGTACTTCACTGGAGAATGATTGACCCAGACAAGAAAAGAACTAAGAGGACATTCATTTTACATGCAGCAATCCTGACGCAGACTGACTCAACTAATCTAACTCACTGCCATGGAGTTGATGCTGATTCATCATGACCCTTGGGGTTAAGAACTACTCTTATGAGTTTCCAAGATGATAACTCTACCAGAGTAGAAATCCCTTTCTCTTATAGACTGGCCAGTGGTTTGGAATTGTCGATCTTGAAGTAGCACCCAGTACTTAACCACTATGCCACCAGGTCTCCTATTAGACTTAATAGCGGGATACCCCCAAATCAGTTTCTACAGATTCTCCCTCTCTTTGCATCTCATTGTTGTTGTTGGTAGGTGTTTCTGGGATCATTCTGAATTGTAGCCACCTTGCTTGCAACAGAAGTAACCATGGCCTGGACCTTTGCCACCCTCACACTTGTTGTGTTTAGGTCCATTGTGGCAGCAAAGGTGTCAATCTATTCGGTTAGCTGCTGTTTAATTCTTAGTGACACATCAGGCAGGAGAAACCAGAGAATGTTTCATAAGAACCCTTACCCTTCATTTTAAATGATGATGGCGGCATATGTGCAAATGTGCCTGACACACTGGATGGATGTATGGATTATGATAAGAGATGTAAGTGTCCCAATAAAAGTATCTAAAATAAAAGAAACCAAAGGAACAAACAAAAAAGAACCCTGATCCTCAATGCGTGTATTCACTTCCTATCACTACAGTTATAACCTACCACTTAAAACAAGACAGCTTTATCTCTAAGTTTCTGCAGATCTGATTCCAGCTCCCTATAACTGGATTCTCTGTCCAGGGTTACACTGAGTTAAAATCCAGATACCAGCTAACTCTGCAGTTCTCATCTAGAACCTATAGTCCTCTTCCAAGGGCTGGCAGACCTGCTGGCAGAACCCTTTTCTTTCCCTGCAGTCTGCATGCACTTGCCCACCTTCACAGTGCAATAGCAGGGGGGCATCTCTTCAACTTTCTCCCAGGGACATGCCTGTCTGACTTCTGCCAGCAACCAGAAGAATGCTGTATTTTAAGAGTCTCATGTGATTACACTGGGACCACCTGGGTGATTCAGAGGCTAGAGATAGAAGGGAGGTGAAGAAAAGAAAAAGCTAGAAAATGGACAGAAAGCAAGAAGCATGATTTTATGAGCCCAGAACTGGAGTTTGTCCAGAGCATAAAACACAGTGAGTTGAGTTTTCCAGGAGACTCTCAGACATTATCGGAGACCCCAAAGATGCATAGCTGGTGAATGCTAACAGGCTTGGTCTCCCTTTTTTGGCAGATGTCGTGTCCCTAGAATAAGCCTTGGGATCAAAGGGACATTTTTTAAGCTATAGGAAAAGTTCCACTACATAACCAAACACCAGGAAGAAATGAACCACTGGACTCGAAGGATTCGGACTATAGTCTCATTGGATACCAAGATCCTCTATGATACCTGGGTTCACAAAGAGGATGTTCTCCATCCTACTATGGTTGAATAGCAACCCAGATCTTCAAAGCTCATGAGTATCCCTCTAAGGTACAACTGTTGGCCTTTCCCTATCTAGAGAAAAGAGTGAGAGAATTCCAAAGCTATGGAAACAATAACATCAGTGGACCACACAGACATCAGTGTCCATCACCCTGAGACCAGGCACCCTGAAGACCACTACCAACTGCTCTCAAAAAGATAAGATTGGAGGTCTGAGGGAGAGGGGGAAAAAAAGTAGAGGATTCTGGTCCTCAGTCCACCTTCAGATTGGGGCCTAAACTCACCCCCTACACAATTCAATCTTACATGAATAATCAGTCATTTCAGATGACAAGAGCAACACTTCCTCAAGGATAGTGTTCAGAGGGTTGGGAAGCAGAGTGTAATGGTAGTAGGAAACAGGGAAGATGGAAGAAAACGGATGGAACCTTGAGAGTATTACAGTGCATGTGTTGAAGCAACATGCCTGTGCATCATTGGCGATAAATTGATATTATCTGTAAACCTTCACCTCTTTATTGCACACATACAAATGAAAGAAAATTCCCATTGGAGGAGGTCTCTATGGTGAGAGACCTGGTCTCTAAGCCTTGAGGAGGGGGGTGTGTTAAGGTGGGAGGCTTGAGTGTATTGATAATTCTTTGAGCATCAACATTTTTGGAGTTATTTTATAATATGTTCCTGACCAGAGGAGGCTTGGAAAAAACCAGTAGCAAATGATTTAATGTAAAGATAGGATTTTGGGAACCAAATCCGTTTTCAGCTGCTGATTTCCACACTGGTGAGCTTGGCAGATTCTTTAAATCTGGTGTGAGTCCAGTTTCTCAGTTTTGAAGTGTGGCTCATAACAGACACCTCACAGGGTTGTGGCAAGATTAACATGGATGAAGAACCTGGGACGTGATAAGTTTTCTGTAGCAGCTCTCCCATGTATCCTTCCGGAGACACCAAAGTACATCCGGCTCTAAAGCACTTGCAAAACCCAACAAGTCAGTTCTGGGCTGGGTCCAGCTCAGTTCCTTAACAGAATGTTAGGACCCCACCCCCAACCCCCTTAGGTGCTAAATCCTACTGGTCTAGGGAGAGATCCCTGTAGGGCCAACAGCACCATGTAGCACAAACATGGGCAGCAAAAGAAAGTGCATTCAGGAGCCCAGTCACCTTGAGCATGGAGAGAGATAGCTTACAATCACTGAACTTTTGACATGGTACATCAATCAGTTAAGATGTGACAACCTAGCAGGGGCTTTTGTTGGCATCTCTCAGATGCCAAAAATACCAGAATGTTCTAGTGGCTCTCATATTAATATGGGTTTGCGTGCATTACTTTTGATTGCTCTAATCAGACTTGAAGCAAATCCAAGAAGTTTCAATGACTGTGCGACCTTAACTCCCTAGTGCACTCCTCCTCCCCCTGGACTCTTGTCTAAAGGTTTAATTCTGCCCTCTTATCTCTCTAGGTATGTGGAGACCAAAGCCAAGGGGCCGTTTTCCTGCGGGAATTTACACTGATTCGACGAGAGAGCCTTCATGAAGATTTCCTGTCGGACCTCCTGAGTAGTCACAAAACTGAAGATCTGGTACAGTGCCCGTTCTGCTCTTACTTTCTAGAAACACAGAGGTCCCTCTGTTGGGTCTGATCTGTTGCCGTGATTGTGATTGTTTTTGCTGAACCTGAAGAGGTTGGAATGGTTCTCCCTGCTATTCATCAGAAGGTGATGAGAGCAGAGGCATGGGGCAGGAGCTACCTTCCTAGCATTCTCTGTATCCGGCGAGCTGTCTCCATGTATCCCAGTGTGAAAGTGAGTTTGCAGCCGCATGTAGAGGATTCACATGAGAGGAACTGATGTTTTGCTAGAGAAGCTCACCATGAAATGGTAATAATTTACACGAGTGAAGGGAGTGGGAGCTTTATATGTGGCACACACATTGTTTGAAGGGTCAGTGGAAATTCCACCGTCTCCCAATCCTGGTTTCTTTGTAGATATTTTTACTTCAAAGCGGTAGTCGGATTTATTTGATGAGGTTTTCTTTCTCTGGAGGTGTGGTGGCGGTGAACAACATAGACTTCCAGAAAATGAATTTGTTAGTGGAAGCAAGTTGTATTGCTGACTGGGGGTGTCAAGTCTCGCTGCTTGGAATGCAGGCTGTGATTGCACGGCAGCTGGCTCAACAAGTCCTGGAGGGCCCAGTGAAGCTCTGTGCGTGGTGCTTAGGGATGTTCATCTTGAAAGCAGAGGGATGAGTGTGTGTCTGCCAGGGAAGAGGTGTTGTCAGAAAATCGAATGGTGGAGTCATCGCAAAAATAACTCCTTCATTCAAACAAGCAATTCCATGTCCCTTTCCCCCTCTGCTGCCCTCGCTCAGTATGCTGCTCAATATTTGCAACTTTCAAGAATGCCTCAGAGGCCACCTGACAGCCTGTCTGATTCACAGACCTTCGCATCCTTCTCAAAGTTGGTCTCCCAGGGTGGCCAGGAACCAGTGCAGAGGATCTCAAGGTACCACGATTGATCCCTGTGTGATTCCGACAATGCTCTACTTTCCATATTCTCTGCAAATGCAGAGTTTGTCTTTCAAATAGTGATCATTGATTTAAATTTTTCCTGGTACTCCACTATGGTATGCATAGCGATCAGTACCACCTCACTTATATTCCTCCTTTGGGGGAACGGCATCGTTGGGTCCTGTGGGCACTCTTCCTGTTAGATGTGATGAAAGATCAAAGCATAGGAACACCTTTTGGATTTGGTTTCTGCAAAGCAGCTGCGTTCATGGGGTCACTACATCTGAACCTCAAAACAACTCTTGTTAGTGCTTTTTTATACCGTAAAGGATAGGAACTAAGAGGGAGCATCATGAAATCATCACATTGGCCATTCCATGAAGGACAACGCTTGTCACTTGACCACCATTGAAAGGTGTCATCAGTCTTATTTTTGGACACAGCATTCTATTGCATCATCATGTTCACCACCATGAATACTCTGTGTGCTGCCAAGTTCCCTCACATAGACTGAGGTCCTAGTAACTAAGGGATTGGAAGCAATTAGCCAGAAAGAGCAGTTACCCAAACACATGAGTCGAGCTGGGATTATATAAGGACAAGCAAGAGGAAGAAAAGATCAAAAGCTTCCTAAATACCAGAAACTCATTCAGCCTGCTCCTAAGTGTGTGAAATTCTGAACATTTCTCTGGAAGGTGTGTCTTTATACCCCAGGACATCATTTGACCGGCAGGATATAAAACCTTAAAAGTGTAACTTTTATTTCCCACTATGACATTAAGCCATGAGTCACCCTAATCTCTGTTTGTATAAGGGGAAGAGTTCAAGCATGAGTTGCAACTTGTATTAATGGCCAGAAAAGTGGAAATGCCTTTCATGCCCATTATTTATGAGTTTCCATCACACAGGGTGGAGGCTCCTTAGCAGAATGTAGATGTCGTCATTGAAAACCTTTTTGGAATAGGCACCCAAATCTCATGACAGAGGCAGGTGGGCGAGAGAGGAAGCATGGTTGCTCGATACAATGTGTATCATCCTATCTGCTCTGCGTTAAGTCTTCTCTTCCATCCACTGGCATCTCTGCACATATGAGTTACATGCCCCTCCCAGATGAGTTACATTTGCCCAGCTCCATGAAATGCAGGTCAATGTTCATCCCTCCTTCCCTAGCCAGGAACATGGGAAAAGAGTGCCAGTTCTGCTAAGGACCACTGTTAGTTGAAATAGAATCAGTCAGCAGGTTTGAGTTTGCTTTACCAGACAGTCCAGTCCTTGCACAACAAGCTGCACACTCAGGGCATTCATGGAAGGAGAACATGGGTGGGTAGTCAAGATTGTTTGACTGCCTGTGTCTACCTTATTGAAAACATGGAGGTCACAAGATATGCCTGAAAAATGGTGTGTAAAGAGCCGGGAATCTTCCTTAATGTACGTCTTCATGTTAAAATCGCCTGCCTGACTTCATTGTTAATGATGGAAGTGTATGCGGGGTTATCTTCCACGATGTCTTTTAAAGTCAGCATGCAGATTGACAATAAATAATGTGAACGCGTGGATGACTGCCAACTGGAAATTTATAGTTGTGGAAGCGATGTATTTATCTCCAATATGCATACTACATTGACCAGAAATACCATTAACTCTAGGAAATGCCTTCTCACACTTCTGGGTAGAATGACTGTTACCTTCTTTTCGTCTTTTTTTCTTGCGTGATGAACACCCTTTCCTTCCGAGGCATCCTGTTTATTTTTTAAATAACTTTTGGAAACAGGATGGCCTGACTCACTCTAAAGTATTTGTGAAACTTTTCACGTGTTTTTTTTTTCATATCCAGTTTTGACATTCTAAAGTCTGACCTGCTCCAGCCCCCTTAAGGAGGGCATATTCTCATAGACTGCCTTTGAGATTGCTTAGAAAAACGTTCTAGCCAGCTTCCTCTCAGAGGACTAATTCCATTCACATCACTTTGAAAGCGATCTAAGGGAGCCATTTGTCCCCAATCCACAGGAGGCAACCGCACTTCTGGCCATGGCTTGAAATTATGCACATATGTTGTGTACATTGTTTGCAGAGAAGAAATAGGATGTTTGTCAAGGGCTGTTGTTATTCAAGATTGGAATAGTCCAGAAAGTAGATCATGGTCACGTTTGTCTGGGTTGTCAGCTGGATATACAATTGGGAAAGTAATTATCATGAACTTCATTGCATTATGGGATTTTTTTCAGTGTGTAATTAGTGCAGACCTTGTTGGCCCGCAGTTCTATGGTTCAGAAAGCGGTAGTTGAAGCCACTATTGTACCTTTGTAAAAAGAGACGTTCTTTAAATATTTACACCGGTTGAAGCTCAAGTGATTTCTTTTAACAACTGGTAGAATTGAGTTGCCTTTTGTGGACTGGAGGTGCTCTTTCAGGAGAGGATATTCAGAAATTTTTTTATTTAATCACTGTGTGGGAAATAACCAAGTTTTCCGGTCCAATCTGTAATTCACTGAAGCTCAACTAAAAGAGAAAAGGCGATGTTTAAAAATCATTTCTGCTTTGAAGTAAATAATTTGTTCTCCCTTGGTTGGAAATGGGGCAGTGCTATTTTCATGCTACAAATTGTCAGAAAGTGAATATTGACTCTTTGTGCTCTCAAAGCTCCTTCCAGACCCCTTCACACCAACCTAGGCAAAGGGATCATTCAAGGAAGGTTCAACCTTTGTCGGCATAATCGGCCTTTCAGACCGGCTACTGTGTCAGCATCTATAAACAGCATTATGTCAAAAGCATTTAAGTTACTAGAAAGACTGGTGCTACTCTTTTTGCCCTCTCTTCAGCATCTTCCTCTCTGGGTTTTCTACGCCACATAAATAGGCACGGTCCTGAAAACCCACGGGAGGTCTCTGTGAGTCAGCAGTGGTTGACGGCTGTGAGTTTGGTTTTTGGTAAAGTTGAATTACTCAAAATGGCTCAACAGGACAGCCCCTCTGGGTGTACCAAACTGTAATAGATATGGGAGTAAAAAGCCTCATCTTTCACCCATGGATTAGTTGGTGGCTTTGAACTACTTATCTTGTGGTTAGCAAGGTCATGGATAATCTCCTCTCCTCAATGGCAGAGAGTTTGGATTTGGATAAAGTCAAACAGATACAAATTGTACATCTCGGCAATTTTACTTTGACAATCAACTCAATAGAAGCACACATACATCACATGAAATAGTGGACATTCTAGTCTCAAACTAAAAGAAGATCTTACATCGTCACCAGGATGTAAGTGGATAAATAACTTGTGACTTATTCTTCCTGAAAAACACTAAATTAGGTTAAAATGAACAGCGAGATTCATGTCTATTAATATGGATAAATCTGAAAACCATAACATTAAGATGAAAATAATATCATTGTACAAAGTGATACTATTTATTTCAATTTTAAAATGACATTAATCTTTACTAGCTGTTGCTTAGGGAAAAGCTTATAAAAACATGGGTAGAAAAAACAGACTTAGCTTTGGAATGTTGATTGCCCTGTGGACAATGAGGGAGTTTCAGCCGATTTATATTATTCGATTTTATTCAGAATAAAAGTGAGCGATGTGTTAGTAGTTGATTAAATGGCTCGTGGCTGTACAACTAACTCTACTTTTCATTATTCCTTATCCATTTCATGATTGAAAACATCTCAGAATGCATGCATAATAAAACAGAACAATATCTGATACAGAGCCCACAGCAAATTTAGTTAGAGTGGTTCAACTGGAAAATATGATATAATATTCAATACATAGATTACATACTAACCCATATCACATGAAGTAAAGCACTTATGAAAACAGTGGATCTAGGGGGTAGGGGATTCCTTGGTTAGCAGAAACATCTCATGCACACATGACTTGCATAAAACCATGGGAAATGAAACAGGAAGTGACAAGCTTTATGGTCCCAAAGGTAATATGTACACTAATTGAATTTCTACATCACAATATAATTCAGCAGAATCCACCGTTATGACTGAGGAACCCAAGATCATGGCACTTCCTATCAGTTCATGAACTGGGACTCTGGTAAATAATGTCAAGATGATGAATCTTAGTATTAAAGGTCAGGGCTATGTTTCTACACATGACCTTTAAAATTAACCGGGAAGGGAAAAAACCTCAAGAAGAACTATATTTTCTTTATCAGGTTCTGATTTCCGCACAGCTTACAGCGTTCCTCTCTGTTGACCGTTTGCTAGGGCGCTGCCCTTGACGCCCCACAAAAAAATGCATCCCAAGACCAGTTATCTAAAAGGCACCAGAATAAATAAAATATAAAGCATTAATAATCCCAGACTTCTACAAGCAGAGTTTTTGGCTCTTAGAACCTCTAAAACATAAAACATAATACTGTTTGACAAAAAGACATGCAGTGGAAACACGTAAATAACACATGTGAGTCTTATGAACCTTTGATCAATGTATTTCCTTAGTTCACACATGCCATTGTGAAGCCCTTGTCCAAAAGAATGGTGGCATTTCAGTAGCAAACACTTCCTAGGCATGAACTCTCACTTTATTCTTTTGTGTGCGTGTTCAGATTCCTGTTACTGAATCCCCTACTCATGATCCTTGAATAAACCACTGTCCCCTCTGAAATGACTGTGAGGAACTGTGATACATGCTGTTAACGAAATATTTTGGCTTCGCTTGGAAGTTGCCCTACTAAGTAAAAGCCCTGGCAAAGGTTGTCAGTTAAGAGTTGGGTTGTAAGCTGCAAGGGGGGCAAGTCAGAGTCTTCAGCAGCTCCCCAGGAGAAAGCCTGGGCTTCTACTCTGATAATCAATTACTGTCTCCAAACCCGCAGAGGTCACTATGAATCTGTATTGACTGAATGGAATTGAGAGAAAGTGATTGAAATCACACTTTCAAAAATCACCCGAGTCACCCCACAAAGGACAAAGAACAATGGATGGCTTCCTTGTACTGCATCTTTGAGGTAGATTACCTTCTGGAGAAACAAATGTCTTTCACCTATCTTTGGAGGGAGTGGCTCTGGGTGTTTTGTTTTTTTAACAGGTTGGCTTGAACTGCTCAGCCTATGGAAGGAACTTAAATGCCTATAATAATAAGCCATTTGTGACAGAGTCATGTCTGGGGCACCCATCCATCAGTAAATGAAGCCAGCCAGAGATGGCAGGCTGGTCCCTCATTTCAAGGTTGGTGTGTTAGTCTGGATAGGCTAGAGGAACAAAAAAATTTCATAGACACATATAGCTATAAGGAAAAGGTTTATATACAAGAGGAACAGGACATTGAGCCCTGTCCAGTTCAAAGTCATAAGTCCGATATTAACCCATATGCCCGAAATCAGTCTATAAAGTCTCCTTCTGACTCGCGAAGTCACAGGTCAGTGGGTGCAGAATCCTGGCACTGGCAGGGGTCTCCCCATGGCTCCTCGCTTCCAGGGCTCAGGGTCCATCAACAGCAGAAGCAACTCATCGCTGGCAGATGTCTCCATGTGGCCGTCCCAGCTTCAGAGATCTGGCTCCATCAGGGCTAAGTTGTGTGTCTCTCCGCCGTCTCCTCCAGCTTCTCAGATGCTGCCATTTTGTCTTGTCTGTGATTCATCGTCTCTGAGAACTAGTTCCCAACCACTGGGGAAGATAGCTTCTCATCTTCATGAAGGAAATATCGCGAGATTTCCTAGAAGCCTCAGGAGAAAGCCATGCCCACATAGGGGCCTCATTGGCTACTCAATGGCTAGACTCCACCCCTACATTTCAATCATAAAATTATTATAAGCACATGACTGTCACAGTTGGTAAGACCATTTGGTTACAGAGGTCTTCCCAGCTAATTTTTTTTTTTCAAGTCAGGGTGACTCCAGTGTGCAGAATAGATCTTCATTAAGAGTCTACAGGTGATTGCAGGCACTGGATTTGCATACTTTCTTCCTAGTAATTTTGGAGTAGCCTCTCACAGCCATCCTTACAATGACCACCTAACCATGTCAACTGTTTGCACCTCCAAGATTTTAAACAGGACTGTGTTTTTAAACACTTAGTCTAGATGACAAAATGGGATCATAGACTGAGCATTAAAAACAGTAGCAAAACTATCAGTTGCAATAATGAGAATGGCAATATCAGTTATTGGCCAGCTCTTCTGAACAGGATTCTGCCTTAGCATTTTGCCCACTTGCTTCAGAAATCCTAGGAGGAGTATACTTCTGATCCTTTTTGAGTAGATGAAGAGATTCCTTTTTTAAAGTAATTTTTCCTAGTCTTAACGTCATTGTTCCTCAATTATGTTTTAAGAATAATAAAAATGATATTTAAAGAATATTGATTCAACTCAGCAATCATGTACTGAGTACCTACTGAGTATATAGTACCTACTACACACTTCTCCATTTACCATGATAGTATTTATTGGCCCAGTGGTGACGATTTTTGTTGGCTTGGGTTGAGTTGTTATCTACACTGAAGGCTGCAATCTTTGATCTTTCTCAGTGTGCACTTCAAGTTCTCTTGGTTCTCAGCAAGCAAGGATGTGCCCTCAGCATATTGCAAGCTGTTCATCTGTGTTCCTCCCATTCTGATGTTGCATTCTTCTCCATACAGTCCTGCTTCTCGAAGTGGTTATAATGTAGACTGGATAAGTAGGGTGAAAGACTGCATCCTTCATGCACACCCTTTCTGGTTTTAAACCACACAGTCTTCCCTTGTTCTGTTGGAACAGTCGCCTTTTGGTCTGTATACAGGTTCTTCATGAGCACAATGAAGTATTCTGGAGTTTACATCCATCGAAATATTAGCTATAGTTCATGATGATTCACACAGTGGATGAAGGCCTTTCCATAGTCAACAAAACAAAAGCACACATCTTTCTGCTAGCTTCTTCTAAAGATGTACAACTCTGTTAACTCTAGATAAGATTGCTCTGAGTTGGAGTCATCTTGACTGCAGTGGACAGGTTGGTAGGTTTGGGTAATCTTCTTAATTGAAGCTGTGGTGGCTTAGGGGAAAAGCACTTGGCGGCTAATTGGAAGGTTAGCAGTTGGAAGTCCCTAGCTGCTCCACAGGATAAAGGTGTGGTAGTCTGCGTAGACTGTGACAGGGTTACAACTAAAGTGTATTGTGTATGAATATAGTGTATTTGGCTTTTGATTTTGGAAACCAATATTTGGATTTTGGTTTGTATCACAATCTACCAGAAAAAAATATACTTGAGTGAAATGCCACACATTTCTACCTTGAAGGCAAAATTCACATTTCCTAGTCATTTCAAGATTTTTTTAGAGGGAGGTGGTGATATCAGGCAATCATTTAGGATTCGGAAGTGCTGATCAGTGCACACTGTATTGAATACTGCTGAAATGTGTACTTTTACAATGGGAGGTTTGGGCTGTGTGAACTTTCTCTCTAGGAAAGGAAAAACCATGCACCTTCTAGGGCTTCACTTCAACAAGAGGAGAGCGACTCACACATCAGGCTTCCTGAGATATAAACCACTCCAGAATGGGAGTGAAGGCTCTTGTATGCTGAGGTGGTTCTGTTTTATGGGAGAAGGGGTGTCCCCAGACCAGGACGCTGAATCTGATGTTGGAGTGTGTGGGTCATGGCTGGGCCACTGAGTCCACTGCAGCTCAGCTGGTGATGATGAGCTGGCTGACGAGAATGGCAGCAGCAGATCTGCCGCACAGGGGGGCGGTCAGGGGGGCGGTCAGATGCAGGCGATGTTGATCACATACACAGTCATCAGGGCAGCAGCCACTGGAGGTCGTTCCAATATAACTGTGTGAGAAAGCAGAGACGTGGCAGTGCCCTTACTGACCTACCATGTAGGGGCCCCCCTGTGTAAACAATGGAATGTGAGTTCAAATCCAGGTCTTCTAACACCAGAGGCCAGGCTGCTAACTGCTAACATTGCCTTTCTGTCAGGGATTTCTGTCAGGCACCCCCATGTTAATGCCAAGTCCCAGTTTTAACTTGAGAACCAAGAGCATTCCTAACCCTACCCTACAGTCTGCAAGAGCATATCTGCTTCTTCTATTCCGGAGGAGAAGGTGCCATTAACCTCCGTCCTTTCAAAAACACTCCCAAACTCACTGCCAATTAAGACAGCAGAAAGACTATCTCTTGCTGTGAAAACTCCAAACCAGAACAAATTCAGGGCCCCCCAAGTCAATTCTGGGTTGAAAAAGCAGTTCTCTTCTTATATGGACTGTGTCGTTTTAGGTCACGATTTTACAATTAAATTAGATTCCAGTTACCAAAGTGATTCTATGATACAGGACTGAATGTGTTCTGTCTCTGGATGACAGCATTCCTTTTCTCATTAAAATGCTCTCCTGGGAGAGTAAATGAAAGAATATCAAGTAACAAGACCCTCTCTATGCACCCTGCCCACTCTCTGCCCACCTAGCTGCAGACATGACCCACCACCGAGACTGACTTTGAATTAGACATGAAAGCACACGTTCCTGATGGCCAACCTCACGTGGTCTGAGAAGACAAATGTGTTTCTCTTTTCTCTCTCTCCTTTTGTGTCCGCCCCTCCAGAGAATACTATACGGCCCTGGTGAGTGTCAGGGTTGCTTTTGACAGGCCTAGTATCTCACTCTTACTTTCTCTTTTTTCTTTCTTTAATTGGTTTAACACTGTTTGTGATTTCCTGACCACCGAGGGGTATAGCCGTTTATTGTCCTCTTGTTGCTATAATTAAACAATGCATGCAAATCCAAAGAGTTTATTTTCCAAGGCAGGTCAGAGCTTGAGCAAGTCTCCCTTGGAGCAGAAATGTTCTCTTTCACTATGTCTGTGCATGGAACTCTTCTGCTTGACCATGTAACGTGTACAGTGCATGGCAACATGGGGAGCAGTCCTTGCAGGCTCCATTTGAAGTACCTCTTTAGGTGGTCACTGCTCTTGACCCCCCCGATAAAGGTGGTCCACCTATCAGGTTCTGCAGGATGGTCTTGCTTACTCTGAAAGTGCACGAGGGCAAACGTGAAGTCCAGGAGGGCGAAATTGGCCCAATGTGAGAATCCATACATCTTCAAAGAGGACCACCAGCTGTCTGTCAGTTTGTCATATGGTGGTACATGTGTGCTAGGGTCCTGGAAGCTATGTCACTGGTATTTCAAATATCAGCGGAGTCACAGGAAGGGAATGGGCTTCAGCAACGTGGACAGACTGAGAAGGAATAGGCTGTCTGCTTCAGAGGAAGGAGTCCCCGGAAATCTTGTGGTTTGCCATGGAACGTGGTCTCTGTGTGCCAGATACGGAAAACCTCATTAAAAGCAGCCTTGAAGCTAGGAGCAGCTGTGAACCCAGTGCTGGGCCAGGTGGCACTTTGTTCTGCCATACATGGGACAGAGTCCAGCTCCGAGCTGACGGGAAGACTCCGGACAGCAACATTCCAATCGAAACATTGTCAACAGGCAGACAGCACACTGGAACAGACTGGTTGTTGTAGGAAGACAGTAAGGATCTTTACAGAGCTTCCTAAAATCCAGTGGAAAAACCAGGATCTTCAACGGAACGGTGCTGACCCTGTGTTTGTAAAACAGATTGTAATTCAGAATTCATTCTATTTTTCTTTTCCTGCCCAGGTGTGGGTTGTGTGGGATCCAATATCACCGTCAAAACACTTGAATGTGCAAAAAAACAACCCCCAAACCCCAAACTGACTCTGTTTGTTGACCTTCGCAGTCAAGTGCAATTTCTGATTTGCACTTTCCTGTAGGTGTCCCAAGGCATTCAGGTAGTTCATCAAGGTAAATGAGGGCCTCCCAATACCCAGTACATTTTGTTTCGTCCAAATGAGTTGTTAGGGCCAGGACCATTTCTCCTTTGCCTCCTAGCTTTTCCCTGCGGAACTTCTGTAAGAAGGTGATTGTGGGGCTTTCCTGGCCGCTCAGGCGTAACAGGTCCTACCAGTTCTGGCCTTGGGAAACATTTAGTGCGAAGTGTCCCTCCCTTCATAACCTTCAGGGGCTAGTTGCAATGTGGTTGCCTCCCACTCCTACTCCTGGTGACCTTGTATATGTGCATGCAATGGAACAGAAGGCTGGTAGTCTTTTGCCCTCTCAAGGACTGTTGGTAACCCATGAGGAACATTCAGTACTTGATGTCAGAAAAAACACATCCACTTTTAGTTACAGATGGGGTGGCTTGGGACATAATTTAATTGCTTCGGTTATAGTTTTGAAGGCTCTTTTGCCGCTAAATTTGCTATCTGTTATTTTCAATGTGCCCTGTGGAATTACATTTTGCATGACTGGGGCAAGCACAATCTAATCAAACGCCGTGGCTAGGAAAAAGGAGGCGTAATTGTGGTCCAATGTCTGTGCTGTTGTTTTTCTGATTTGGTCATTGAATAAACTTGTCCTATTGCCTTGTTTCCCAGTGGTGTCTGAAAGAGCGAACGATTGTTTCAACATTCAACAAATAATTTCGAAACATAACAAAGGCTGACAGAAGTGGCAAGCATGTGATTGTGTTTGAATCGAGTCCAAGATTCATTCCACTTGCTGCATACATTGCGAGTTCTCCAAATAACCACTCAAGAGAATCGGAAGTCTGAGAGCAACTTGGGCCTCAAACCGTCATGCTCACTAAACATTTTGGCTGTTACTTTTGCATGGAAGAAGGCATAAAGAGCTGACCTCTGCATGCAAGGTAGTGGTTGTGGCTCGCCTTTCTGCCAACAACTCTTGGACTCAAAGCAACTTCATGTACATCAGCTTGGATCGTTGTGACCCTCTGGGTTTCCGTTGGCTGATTCCAGAAAGTAGATTGGCAGGGTCTTCTTGCTAGATTGGCAGGGTCTTCTTCTTGCTTAGCTGTTCTTCCTGGGAGCTCTACAAAAATCTGTTCTGGATCATCTGTTCAACATGAAAGCTCCCAGTGACAGACAGCAGAGGCTGTGCATAGGCTGCATTCACCTAGACTAGAACCTGAGTCTCTCACCTAGAAGACAAATGGTTTTCCAATGAGCCACTACTACCCTTCATGCTTGGCCGTGGAAACTAATTCCAGCAGGTTACAAAGCAGTAGCTTTGGTAAAAGAGATGCCAGTTTGTTCAAGTTGATCTAAATTGGTTCCAATGCTTCTTCTGCATAACTTTTAGAAGGATTATTTTAATTACCAAGATCAGAATATTTCATAGGCCCTCAAGTAGTACAAGACTAAAGAGGATAAAATTTCTTATTAATAGAAGGGAAAGATAGGAGAATTTCCCTTCTGCTTTGTCTACTCATGGGGATTTCACTCTAGGCAAATGCCTTTTACTGTTGTACAATGGGATGACCAGCTTCAGTGTACGGAGTCATAGCTTAGCTTTAGCCAGAGACTAATTTAACCTACAATGGGATTGCTGTTTAAGAATTGTCCTCCAGTGGTTCCAACCCAACAGCTGCTCTAGATAGAGACAAGGCTTTCTTCTCCTGTAAAGATTTATGGCCTCAGAAACTCAGACGGACACGTCTACCCTGGCCCATGGGACCACTATGTGTCAGAATCAACTTGATGATTGTGAGTCTTAGAATAATTAATTGTTTTAAAATACAAATGACTCTGGGTTGACCAGTGTTTAGCATGACCATCGATTGTGGTAGTGCAACTGCTCTGCATAAGGTTTGCAGTGAGGACTTTTCAGTTCTTTGTTTCCAACGTCTTAATTCAGAAGGACCCCAGAAATATGTCCACTGGTAAGCGATTCTGCTGGTGTTTGAAATACCTGCAGTCTCCAGCATCACCACAGCCCTGTCATCTGACAGATGAACAAAAACAAGAGATGAACAAAACACATTATTCCTTAATAGACTCCTCCATTACTCTAAAGATGTCACATATGGAAAAACCTGGAGCAGAACACGATCATCATTCAGAGATGAGGTAAAAAGGGAAGTTATAAAAATAGTTCTAGTTAACCCACAAGCATCCCTTGGTTTCTTAATTTGGACCTATCATTCTAACTTGAAAGACACCTGCACTTTGTGTAGTGAAGAGCTTGGTTAGTAACCAGAATATTGCCAAATTAAGTCCACTAGCCACCCCAGAGGAGTAAAAGATGGGAGTCTGCTTCTACAAAGTGTATCACTTTTTGCGATGTTAAGGGGCTACTCTAATCTGTCTTAGAGAGTCAGTATGAGTTGGAATTGACTTAAAGGCAGTGAACTTAGTCTACCTTACATTTGGTTCTAAATGGATTGATGAATTGGCCAGATAGATTCAAACGTGACTCCTTCATCCCCACCTCCCATTATCCCTGTTCTTCTTTAGCTCTTTTCACCTCCATGCCATGGCTTGTGCTTTGCCTCTAAGCGATGACATATTGGGGACGTGAGAGGATGTCACTCCTCAGATTATACTATATCATATAAAACAACTCCATCTGGCAAGAAGATTGCTTGAGAGTCTTTTGATGCTTCTTTTTGGTTTTGAAGAAGCAACCACCATTAGTTCTACAGCCACTGGCAAGGATTGCTCCCAATAACCTGTAAGCTTGGAAGTAGCCCTGCCCAGGGTCGAGCCTTCAGCTGGGAAGTCATCCCTGACTGGCACCAGGAGTGCAGATTCAGAAAGACTGCAGAGGAGCTGGGCCCAGATTTCCGACCCACAGGAAAGATTCGGCAATAAAGGTGGGTTACGCTTAGCCTCTAAGTTGGTGATGATTTTTTACATAGCCTAGTCAATGATTGCATCCGGTTTCTGAAACTCTTAACAGATACTGCTACTTAATAAGCCGTTTGTGGCGACAGAAGAAGCGTCCATGGGCAAGGAGATAGACATGATATATATAAAAAAGAAAAGAACTAAAAAAAAGGTACCAAGCCAACTGAGTCAATTTCACATGGAAGGGTATCATTTTAGAGGCAGTATCATCTCTGTAGAGTCCATACACAATATGAACAATCATGTCCACAGTTAGGACTCAGTTCACATTTAGAATTTCAATCTTGTAAAGTAAAACTTTTGCACGAGGGAAAGGTCTATGTAATACAACTGTGACAAGAGCTCCATCAATCATGGATGTTGCATTGGGTGTGTTGGTGGATCTTGGAAATGTGTGATCATGAGATTTTAATCTTATTTATTTAAAAAATAGAGAATGATCTAAGGTCATCTCATCATGCCTGCCTGCTTTAGTATGACAGATCCAAATGCTTAAAGAATCCAAATTCATCATTTTATGTTACAAGTCAATGCTTGGGCTAAGAATTCAAGTATCACTCTCTTCTATGAAGCACATGGACAACTCAGCCTCTGATGTGAGCAGGAAGGGTATCTGGAATGGGAAATGACAAAGAAGGCAGCTAAGAGGGGGTGCAAAGGTAGTGTGGGTGGAATTTTTATTTGTGGGAGGCTGTATTGGAGGGACAGAAGTTCCTTGGTCTATGGACAAGGAAAGCCATCCTCTCCAAGCACCCACACCCATTGAGTCCATTCTAGCTCACAGACACCCTCTAGGACATAGTGCCACTGCTCTGTGCGGTTTCCCATGCTGTCCCTTTTCAGGAAGCAGGCTGTCTCCTCTTTCTTCCATGGAGTGTGTAGTGGTCTCTCATCACTGACCATTTGCTGAACAACCTACCACTGAAGCCTCTGCACCTCCAGTGTGTCTTCCCTTACAGTGACTGCTTCAGAGAAAACCTGGATGGCTGGAGTGCCCCACAGCATCCCAACAGTCTGCACATTCCTTTTGTCTGTCAAGTTACCTTGGCCAACCCTGATTTAGGGGACAGAGAATATTGGAATGCATGTCTCAGAGTCAGGCCCAGTATGAGACTGTAGATTTTACCTTTAATCTACTTCAAGGGTACCCCGGATGCCCTTGTATAAGTTATATTACAAAGTAGAATTTGCCTATTGAAATATAATTTTGGGGAATTAAAAACAAGAAAGAGAGCTTTCTTCAAATACGTGTATACATTTTTATGGGCATACAGAAGCCACTGAGAGGGAAAGCCAAATTATTCATGTGGTCTCTTGGGTGCCTAAGAAAAATTGGGATTTACTGATGTGATTTACCTGTATCTCTGGATTTTCCTCCCCTGTAATGAGGATCACGTAGTCATTTTGTAATGTAAGATTATTTCGTACACGTGTCAGCAAGAAAGCAGCAAAAGGGAAAAGAATGAAAGAAGAAAGAACAAGGATAGAGATGGGAAAGGAAAGAAGGAGAATGAATGATCTTTCAGCCCATAGGAACCTCCATGGCTTGTTCAGAGATAAGATTTAGCTTGTTCATCATTTTGAAGGAAATAAGAATCAATTGTGTGTGATGATGCAGTCAGTGCACTTATTCTGCACTCTAGGAGAGGATTTAACATGTCATATATATATGTTATTATTATTATTATCCTTTGCTTAGGTTCCTGAGATTAACAGCACAAGACATTATGGAATACACACAGTGTATGATAAAGCCATTCCTTCTTTCTGATAGCAAGGGGAAGGGAAAGGGACACAAAGATAAGCAACATAGGACCCCCTCAAAAGCAAATTAACTCTAGAAAAGTCCACAACCTTCTGAATTGTGAAGGTGAATCGCTGGCTGGTCTGTAGCTCCCTACCCCTGCAATGCCCTCCCTCTGATCATGTTAAACCTCCCAGCTGCCTGTATTTTCAATTCCACAAGTCAGAGGGTCCTGCAGGCTCTTTCTCAACCCTAGGCAAGAATAGCTTTGTTAGTCTGGGTGGAGTAGAGAAACAAATTCATAAACATGCATATGTATATAAGGGAGAGGTTTATATACCAGAGGAATAGAGCATTGAGAAACCATCCCAACCCAACTCAGTCCAAGCCCACAAGTCTGATAGTAGCCCATATGTCTGATACCAGTCTATAAACTTTTCTTCAGATTCATGAAGCACACGCAATGACACCAGGACAATCACAGGTCAGTGGGTGCAGAGTCTTGTGCATCCAGTGGTGGTAGAAGCATCTCAGCGCTGGCAGGGGCCTCTCTGTGGCTTCTCAAGCATATCAGCACTGGCCAGGAGTTTTTAGGTGGTTTTTCTGGCATCAGAGGTCGGGTTCCATCAGGGTAAACCCATGTGGCTTCTTCTCCAGGATGTCTCACATGGAGTCAGCCTTGTGTCTTATCAGTAAGTCATCTCCAATGGACTGAGTCCTAAGTCTCTCACCTCCAATGGGGAAATACAGCCAGATTTCCCAGAATTCTTGGGAGAAAGCCATGCCCACACAGAAGTCTCATTCGCTATCTCTAGATTGACAAGCTAGACAAGCCCTTACACCTCCAACCCTGAAATTAACACCAGATAAGTGACTGCCACAATAGCGATTAGAAATGGGGTGGTATTAGTGTTTAGTCTGCAGTGGAATTTAAAGATTGTGCAAACTCTCTGCCCTCTAATGAATTCCTAACGCCTAGGGATCCTACCCTGCAGGGCAACACAGAACTGCCGCGGGTGGGTTTCCAAGCCTGGAACTCTTAATGAGAAGAGAGAGCCTCCTCTTTCTCCCACAGGGCAGTTTGTGGTTTGTGAAATGCTGAGCTTGTGGTTAGCAGCCTGGTAGAGAACTCATGATGCCACCCACACACTGTGCCATTCTGTGTGGGTGAGATCACAGATGCCTTCTCATCGGCAGTGAAATTAACAACCATCTACAAGGGGCTTTCTCTGAGAAGGTACTGCAGACTGAGGGAGGAAAGAGGGAAACCCACCGTTATCAAAGGAGGAGAATGGTTATTGAATGCAAGGCGTGCTTGTAAGGGAGAACAGTGCAGTCCTAGGGCAGTGGTCAGCAAACTGTGGTTCACGAGCCATCTGCGGCTCTTTCAGTGTGAACATGTGTCTACGAAGTCGCATTGAAAACATATGGAGGTTATTATTTCCGATCATGGTGATTTCATTTGTTTGGAAAAAAGCACATATAAGGCTCTTGAGTGATTTTTAAAGTTGTTAGGAGGGACAGCGGGATTGCTGCTTTGGTCTCAAGAGTTTGTGAGCCCCTGCCCTAGGGGATGACCCAGAGGCAGTAAGTTCTTGATTGCTAAAGATGTGCACATGGATTCTGATGTTGAAGATGACATCCCCAGGTTAGTCCTCCTTAGTGGTTACACTGTAGTGTGTGCTCATCTTTTTCTGTGTCTTTGCTTTATTACATTATATCTTCTCACCTCATAGGTGATGGTGATTTATCTATTGGACACAATTATGAATTAGAAACCACTAAGGGATGCCTTCATGCTTTTCATTTGAATGCTTGCAACAAGAATGAGAGAATGGAGAAAATGTTCTAAAGACGGATGATAGGGATGATGGCACAACCCTTGAGGTGATTGAATTGCATGACATGCCAATTACATCCAATAAAACTGTTGGGTAAAAGAGCGTCTGCAGCATAAAAGATTCCTCTTTTCTTTCTTTTTTTTTTAAAGCCATCACTGGCCTGGTGAGAATAGGAAGCCCAGTCTTGCTCCTGGAGAGCTGCTGCTGGATTTGAATTGCCAACCCTGTGGGCCGCAGTCCCTCATACAACCAATGCTCCACCAGGGCTCAGTCCCAAGATCCCTCTTTTCTAAAGGAAACCAAGACTCAGGAAGCTAAGCATTTGTCTTAGGGCACAACGTTAGCCACACTGGGCTCCTTACCACTGAGCAGGGCAGCTTTCTGAGATAGCAGCTTCATTGACGCTTGGAGGAGAATGGCAATAGGCTTGGGCAAATGGGAAAAGCTGGCTCTTAAGTAAATGGTTTCTATTTCCCACCAGCTAATTGGAGACAGGCATTAAGAGGAAGAAATTAGTTCCACTCTTCAGCTGCCAGGCTGAGCTGGGTGTCGTGTCCAGGATAAGTTGGTGGAGGGGAGGAAGGGTGAGTGCAAGAATAGCTTTGCCATTGAGATCATAGGATCCATTGCTCTGGAAATGGTTTGGAAGGACCATATCAATCATTTATTTGCTGCGGTTTTGTTCATGGGCAATTGCACAATGATTGGCTAAAACTTGCCTTGACGTTTCATTCACAAAAGCGACAGTGGTGGCCACTGATTTCAGCCCAATCTGCAGGAGGCTGTGTTGCATCTACACAAGAGTTCTCTCGTGCTCCCTGGCAAGCCAGTGCAAGTCATCATCCCACTGAGAGGTCCCTTATAGAACTCCAGAGGACAGGCTTTATCATCTTTCTTTAAAGAGACAGAGGGAGAGATCCCAACAAACCAACAGCAGAGAGTTTGAAATACGTATTCCCTTCACAGGGAATTTCTGGGCTCTGTAGCTTAAAAGCCAGTCATAAACTATTTTCTGTTCAGAATTAACTCTTTCAGCTCCCGGACTTAAGAGTGTCATAATAGAAGGCAACGCACGATACAAGTGTCTAAGTGTTCTTTTAACCTGATGCGAGTTGTTTAAAGTCCTCCAAGTTGCCTTCAATTTATGCCACTGGTTTTTGTGGGCACTTAATTCTGATGCCTCCCATTGAAAAGTTTTGTCCTCTGTCTCTGGGTCATGTATTGTCTAATCATATTCAGCAAATAAGTCAAAGATGCACATTAATCTAAGAGGAGCATTTAGAGGAACCCATTGTCTCCAGGTTGGCAGTGGGCCCGGTTCCAGTTGGTCTTAACACATGTGTATCCAGCAGGAATGAGCCCCGGCAGCTTTCCAGTGTATCAGGATCTCAGAGGAGAGCCAGCCTTGCAAACAGTATGGTCCGATAGGCACTACAGTAGTCACAAAACTGGAAGTCCTGGGAACTGACACACAGCTCGGCTCTTCTGCCCCATCCAACAGTCAGTCATCAAAATGGGCTGGTGGCAGTGTGTGTGCTCAACTTCCAGCACATCAGCTGTCCACTGGTTGTCCAAAGGAGATCATGATGTCTGTGTATCTTAAGCAGACTGTTCCACAAATGAGTTGCACTTGTCCAGCCAACTCCTTTTAATCCTTGACCATTTAAACGGAAAATCCCTCTAAGCTGACTTTATGCCATGGAAGTCACTTTTCAGTAAGCGGGGATTAGGGCCTGTCATTGTGACCAGTGCACGCTGGGACACAACTCTTCTGAACTGCATGCTTGAGTTTGGTCCTGAGCATTGCTTTGTTTCAAGTGGATTTCAAGTCCGAATTCTATGGGCAGTATCCAAGCAGGGCGAGCCTTCAGCTCGTCACAAGATGGGAATTAATTTCTGACACTGATGCTAGCGACAGCTTTCTCTAGATTCAAAACCCTCAAATAAGTCCTGCAGGATCTGCTGATGAATCCCAGTATTATCTGAAAGTCAGCCGGAAGAACTTTCTCCCACTTTCTTTTCTTTTTTGTAATGTTCACATTTGCTCTATTTTGGTTTTCCACTGCCCATTCTATAATCTCTCGCCATATGTATGTTGCTCTCAACAGTGGTAACAGACTTCGTGGTATAATTGGGAGGATGGCTTCTGACCACCCACCACTAGGAAGTCCTGTGTGTCTTTGCCATTCTGAGGAAATGGCCCTCCATTTAACACACCCTGGGAGCAAAGAAACTGCCCGGGTTTTCTTGTTAACCAACCTGCAGGTGTCAAAATAATCCAAATTTCCACATGAAATCCAGGGTGATGCTACAAATAAGCAGATGAAAATTATCCTCTTACAGTCATTTTTACAGCGGTAAAGGGAGCAGGAGAGGACTCCAAAAGCAATATTTAGGTCATCTATTTCTGCACGGAGGTGCCAGTGGAGGTCTGAATGCAGCCAGGAATGTTTAGGAGCAAGGCTCCATATTTTGCCTGGGGTGTTTCCTGCCTGGCAGGCAGCCAGCCTGGCAGATGGGGGTAAAAGGAGGAAGAAGTTGGCTCACATATGTGTATTTCCCTCCCCTGTGCCTTGAGTAAAAATTGTCAGTAGGAGCTTCTGTTGGGCATTGGGACCTCAGAAT
Source organism: Nesogale talazaci (assembly GCA_004026705.1). NCBI lineage: Eukaryota > Metazoa > Chordata > Mammalia > Afrosoricida > Tenrecidae > Nesogale > Nesogale talazaci. Next base: position 46,652 of record PVJH01010781.1, read on the forward strand.
TCCTCCTCTCTCAGGAGGTCCCCTCTCCTGAGATGGAGGACGAGGGGAGCTATGTTGAATGGGGTCCCTCAGAGAACCTTAGGGGAGACTGCTGGCATCTTAAGTGGTGGGGAGCTGCACCTGCATAAGGTCACTCTTACTCAAGTCAGGACACGCAGACCTCAGGGAGGGAGCCTGCAAAGATCAATTCCTGCCTAAAAAAAGCTGCCTGTAATCTCAATTGTTAAGACCCTGATTGAAGAGCTGAATCTTGGAAAGAAGCTTCTTCATAGCACTGAAGAAACACTCTCTTCCTCTGGTTCCTTGAGGTTTCCTCACCACCACCACCACCACCACCCCCCCCCACTAGCATGACCCCAAAGCTACTTCTCAATTCAGACTAGATCAGAACATGTATATCAGTTTAAATAAGAGTTGGGAGCTCACGACCTACAGAATCCAGGAACAGGAGTGAGAACAGTGATACCAGAAGGGGCGGGGAAGTGGGAGAGAGGAAGGGAGAAAGGGGGAGCTGACCGCAATGACCAACACATAGCCATACCTGCTTCCAGGAGGAAGAGCAACAGAAAACAGGGGAGGAGGGAGATAGCGGTGGGTGTGAGATACGAAGTGGACGTGAGATATGGATTCATCACAGGGTTATGAGAAGGGGTAGGGAGGAGGGGGGAAAGAGCTGATACCAAGCGCTCGATGGAAAGTCAATGTCTAGAGAAGAAGCAAGGCAACATATGTACAAGTTTGCCTGATGCAAATGACGTATGGACTGTGACAAGAGTTTGTAAGAGTCACCAATAAAATAGAAAAAAAAAGCAGCATTTTCATCGAGTCTAATTATCAGCTTACATTGCCTACTTGCCAACACAGAAACCCATCTTCCACGACTTCCCAGGCCTGCTTATTAAGATGTCACTGAAGACTGCAAATAGCTGTGGTAACTGGCATCGATTCTTAGAAGGCTTTGTGAAGCTTATTATTGCAGAAAATTGTCTGACTTTTCCCCTTGAAATCGTTTGTTATGCTCATACTCTTCTCTCCGTTTCTCAAAGCTTGAGCACAGCATGTGAAGGACGGCTTTGAAGGAGGAGAGTAAAGAAAAGGGATTCTTAGGCTCTTGCCATGGAGACATTATTGTTATTGCAGTCGTCATTGCGCAACTGGCCCCATGGTAAATGTAATTATGATCCACATTTGAGGAAGTGACCTGGGTATAATTGCCTTGGTGTTTGACAGTAGTGGTATAATCTTTCTGGAAAGTGGTGTGCTTGATGGCCATTTTATTTTCCCATTTTGCTGTCTTCAGGCTTAAAATCAATTACATCTGTTTAACTTTGCTAATAAGAAATTTTGTGAAAAAGAAAAAAAAAGAAATTTTGTGGCTTGTGAAGGAGCACTCTCTTCGTGGACGCTGACTTTTCTCCTCTTAGGGTGACTTGTTCTATTTTACCCTTCTGTGCTTTATTAAGTCAGCAACAGAATTCCTATAAGACCTGAACCCACAAATGTTGCTGTTGTCGTTCGTTAAACCTGATAGAGAAAGAGCCACCATTTGAGAGGTTGACAAGATGGCAAAATTCCAAATGGAATTACTCCTTGGCCTGGAGAAAAACTGTTTCTAATGTTCTAAATATCAAATTGAACCTCTGGATTATGGTTATGAACAGATCAAATGTAAGGTGACTTGAACACATCCTCCAGGTGCCTGAATTGTCCATGAACCTTCAAGTCTCTGATGCTGCCGAAACTATTAACTTGCTGACCTCAGACTCACTCAGCAATTAATTTTCAAGATGGGTTGTGACCAAAGGGCACCAGGCTTAGACTGTGGTCTCTTTAATCACCTCTTATATCCAGTGATACGTAATAGGCAGGATGCAGAGGGTCAAGTATGACCAGATCATTTGATGCGATATAGGCAATTTATGGTGTCTTTACCAGAGATAGGACAGCTAAGTAGACCTAGTTACCTTTGGGTGAAACACCCCCACACACACAAACACACACACACACACATACACTCGTTGCCCTCTGCTTTAGCTTTTTTACTTTTATTCTTGTTTTAGATTCCAGACATGGCTCATCGTGCCTTCATTTAAATCAGAGGGACTTGTCATAACATGAAAAGAAATTGAACAAGCATATCTGTTTACCTGTAGCTCCTGTATCACAACTTTTACAGATTTCCTACCAGTAAGGAGTGTGGAAAGAAGGCCTCAACCTGACTCTAGTTTGTTTGTGTTGATGGTGATGGTGGTGGTGGTGGGTATTTTTAGGATTAGCTGTTCCCCTTTCATCCTTGCCGCATAATGTTTCAATCGTTGCATTGAAATTATTTGCATATACACATGTCTTCTTTCTCCCCACAGACAGGAAATGTGACTAGTAGTTCATCACTGCATCCCTTTAGTTCAATACACTGCACTGTTGTGGTGGTAGTTGATGGTCTCTTATGATTGCATATAACAACACCCATAACTGTGGCAGAAAAATAGTTATTGGAGATAGTCTATGTGCAGTCTTTTCTGTGGTTGAAATAGAAAACATTCCAGATCACTAGTGAGGCATCATATGACCAAAAACACATAAAAAGATAAGATGCTTAAGATCATTAGTTTTTGAACAAATGTCAGTCGAAATCTCAGGGAGCCACTGTTTCACATTCACTAGAAGGGCTTGCAAAAATTGAAAATAGCAAGCTCTGGCAAGGATGCAGAGAAATCGGAGCTCTCATTCACTGCTGGTAGGAACCATGTGAAAAGTCATTTTCCAGTTCTTGAAAAAGTTAGGAATTACCATACGACCCAGCAATTCTACTCCTGGGTATCCCCCAAAGCAGAGACTGAGGCAGACACTTGTATGTCCTTGTTCACAAGCACCAAATGGTAGAAGCCACTCGTGTCCATCCACAGATGACTAAACAGAGATGTGGCCTACACAGAGTACAGTGTTACTCAACCATAAAGCTGCATGAGATCCCAATACATGCAGCAGCAGGGACAAACCTTGAAAATGGTGAAATACTGTAGACTTAAAAGGGCATCCATGTTTATGAGTTATCTAGAATCTACTAATTCATAGAGACAGAAGGTAGATTAGAGAATCCCAGAGGCAGGAGTAGGGGGTAATGGAGAGTTACTGCTTAAAATTCAGAGTTTTATTTGGGCTTGTAACATTAAAAAAGTTGTTTGGCCAGTGTTTAAATGGCAAATTTAAAAGTACACACATATATTGCCACATATTTTTAAAGCTAAGAAATGATTACATATTTTAGTGGTGTTTTCTGTGGTCTAATGATCTCAAAAGAACTGGTACTTGTATTTTATGTAATAGTTCAGTTCAGAATTATAAGGCAATTTATTTACAAGCAAGTGTGGTGAGCTACAAGTTTTATTTATAATAGACAGAAATTATCTTCAGAGATTATTTACCTATCTTTTTAAGCTATCTCTCTTTCCTTTGTGAAGATGAAAATCCTGAGTTCATGTTGTAGGATGCTAATTTATAGATTTTTAAATATCTACATGAGCTGACTTTTCTTTATGCACATCGCTTTTTATTAATGATCGTTATGCTAGGTGATTTGCACTGTTCCATTAAAAAGTTAAAAGACTTCTTTGAATCTTACTGGAGAAAAAATAACAAGAGCAATAAGAATTTACCTGCTGTCTTCTTTTCTATGTAGAATCAGTGCCCCTCCCCACCAAAAAGAAAGTTTGTTTGCTTTCATGTCATTGTTGATTTTAATTTTAGGGCATTGGATAAAATACGTCGTTGGTAGGTGCTTTGTCACAAAACTTCAATCCAGAATTTCGCTATTGATTTTTGTACAAAGTTTGTGTTAACAACATCTTATGTGAACTTAAAGAGTTCTCAAAAAAAAAAAGTCCTTTCTACACCAAAATCCAAACTCCCTGCCCTGGCGTCGATTGCTCTCATTGTGATCCTATAGGAAGAATAGGAATAGAACAGGAATTCTAGACTGATATGTCCCTGGAAGACCTGTAGCCAGGCCACGCGGCAGGCATTTGAACAAAACATGGAGATGCACTATATGGTTCAAAACCAGGAAAAGTGTGTGTCAACGTTGTCCCTGTTTACCCTCCTTGATGATTCTCTACACTCAGCACATAAAGCAAGAAGAATGCAATGGGATGGGAGGAAGGCTTGTTAGCAACCTGCAATGGACAGATGACACAACCTTGCTTGCTGGAAGCAAGGAGGATTTGAAGCACTTATGGATGAAGATCATAGCCTTCCATATAAATGATGCCTCCACAGAAAGAAAATCGAAATCCTCACAACACACTGTGCAACACAATGCATGTAGACCAGATGGATAGTCATTTCCTTCGACTTGGAGTTATGTGCCTGTTTGAGGAAGCAAAAGTTTGTGAAAAAGGCAGCCCTTCAACCAGATGATCAGTACACAACAACGATCAAACACAACAACAATCACAAGGATGGCACAGTACCAAGCAAAGTTTTGTTGGCATTCAGCTGGTAGCCATAAGTTGGAATATCTAAAAACACCAATGAGAGGAAGAAATATTTTTTCTCTTCTCTAGTTTTATTCTTGTAATGTAGTCTAAAAGGACATGGGGTTGGGGCTCAAAAGGGGTTCAGTTTGGTGAATTGTTTGATGTTGAATATTCTTATATCTTCTTATCTTCACGTTCCATCTGCACAATTGGAATAATCATGATTTTGCTTTTAAAATCGATCGTAGGGGCGCTGAGCCCCAGTGGCGCGGTGGTTGTGCACAGGACTGCGGCCCACTGGATGGAGGTTCAATTCCAGCAGCAGCTCCACAGGAGCAAAGGCTGGGCCTCCTACTCCCACCACCAGAGGGCAGTGATGCCCCAAAAAAACAAAAAAAAAAAATACAGTGTGGAAGGAAAAAAACATACAAAGCATTTAACAGTGATGTATAGTGTTTTACCAAGGTGGAGTGTGTCATTTTGAACATCTTCCATGTTCATTTGGTATACTTTCTGAACAGGTTATTTCATGAGAAAATCATTCCATCTGATTTCTATTACCATGTGACTTTGGAAACTCATCAACTAGGATATAATCACATGACGTGGTAGAAATTCAAGAGTGAGGAGAATATGCAGACCCATTAAAATGAATTTGGAGATGGTGAAAAGAAAATCCTGTCAGTTGTATGATCAGGAGAGTTGATGAAGACTTGACTCATTTTTGCCCTGACCTCCATTCACAAACCAGTGTCAGCTAGAAACTGCTCAGAAAGGAGCTTCTGTCCTGGGATTGCATGGTAGAAATGAAACTGAGAAGGCTGAGGGCATTGGTGTCCTCCCGGGACTCCCTGGACAACAAAAAAAACTTCCAATGATTGACTTGGGGCTGCAAAGTGGTGAAGAGAGAAAGTAGTATGATTCACTGAACTGTTCTCTAGGTGTACAGAAAAGAATCTGGGCGACTACTGTCTTCTTGAGCTGAGCACATAGATGTCATCTTGAAACTTTTAAGAAAAACATAAGAATATTAAGAATATTACTGGCTAGGTGCTCCTTGGCATAGCTTAAGTTGCCCTGTGTACTGGCTAGCAAGTGTATCCACACATATCTGTCAGACTCAAGGACAACCTCTGTTCACCATCTTGTCCTACTGGCTTCCTGAAAGGGCTGTCTGACTATCTGAAGATTGTTTTGCCTGCTGCCTAGTTGTGCTTAGCACAAACCATTTGGGTTGACCAGATAGATAAGGGAGGTGAATCAATGGCTCTGGTAAAAAGCCAAGTGTGGTCACAGTCAGTAATCAGATGCCCCTGACCAAGAACTCAAACAGAAGACTGGTGAAGCATCGGCTGTTCAGACTTGTTTGGTTGTTCTAGAATGGGCTTGTGAGGACATGGCTGTTGGGTTTCATCTACAGTTTGTTGTGGCACTTGCAAAGAAGAATGAGAGTGACAGCGTTGATTTTCAAGTTGGACTTTATGACAGACAGAAGGCCACAAGCACGGGCATACAAGGTCATCTTTTCCAAGTTTGCTCAAGGCTGAGAGAGTGGGACCTAATCCTCCTTGGAGTCACCAATCTCTTTCTCACTTTCTAGACACGCGGTCAGTCTGCAGGAAGGCCCACTTTGAAGGAAAGAGCAAGCCCAGCCCTGCTGTACTAGGGAGACCTGACAGAATCCTTGCCCTGGTGCCACAGAGACACGGATGCTACTATTTGAAAACAATTAAAAAGCCATCAAAGGCTTTTTTTGCATCAGTTATAATTATAGCCGTGATAATGCTCTTGGAAAAAAGACACTTCACCAATTTAAATGAACTCAGAACTAAGCAAGGCGGAAATGAGAAGATACAGTGACTTCTTAGGGTAAGATTTCAAAGATTTCAGGGTGGGTATTTCCAAAACACACTTATTTTTGTGGTAATTATTTTTTAAATAAACGAAACATGGGGGTTGTGCCTTCCCTTCCTGTTTTCAGTTAGCCTCGGGATAATCTTTCAGTGTCTCCTCCATTTCATCTCTGTGGTAGATGATTGAAAAGGACGGGTTTAACGCTGATGTCAACCTGGACAGAGTTGAGGCACAGAGAGGTCAGAGAACATGTTTCAGGTCCCAAGGGGAGCACATTAGACCCAGTGTCTCTGATTCCAAAGAACGGTGCTCTGCACGCTACATGCTGTTCTCTCCTGTGAATTCATTCACATTTTCTGGAGCAAGTAAACACCGACATTCTCTTCTGAAATGCCTGTCTCCGGAGATTTGGGGTCAAGGGGTTTCTTTACAAAAGCCAAGCCCTTAAATTTGCACATGGAAGACTTCCAAGCATGAGACTCGAGTTATCTTATTGTTTGCCATGGGCTGTCACTCCTTCACAGAAGCCAAAAGTTGGAACCTCTGGCTACGATGGCGTCCCTGAGAAGCTGGTGGACTTTGTGTCCCTGTCCCCTGCCTTCTTTGATTGGATTTGCTTTCTTCAAACTCTGCAGGTGATTGGCCCTGGAGTCAGGGAAGCTGGCCATCCTAGAGCATGTCTGATCTGGGGCCTGTGGTGGTACTCATTTCCATCAAGTCCTTCTGAGCCAGGGCAACCTCTGGGGCGTCAGGGTCAAACTCTCCACCTTAGGGTTTTCAACGGCTGATTCTGGATGAGAAGATTGCCAGACATTCCTTCAGCAGTGCCTCTGGGCGGACTGGAGGAGCCCCCGCCTCTTTGGTGAGCAGCTGAATGAAGGGCATTCTCTGTTTGCACGGGGCCTGGAGCGATGCCCTCCTTTCTCCTGTCTCCGTTTCCTCCCCTGCTTCCTCAGGCCTCTTGTCCCCTTGGTTGCAGCCATTGCAGATGTGTTTTCACTTCTCATGTCACCCCATTGTCATAGCTCCTCTCATGTACTGGCATTCTGCTTTCCAGTTGCTACTGCTTTCAGAAGACATAGGAAGAAAGGGCCTAAAGACCTCCTTCTAAACAGTTAACACGCTACGGATGGCAGGGCTGTGGTCCGCAGCCCATCCCGGGCACGATGGTGTATGGGACAACGAGACTTTATTCCACCCTGCCCTAGAAGGCAGCCAGCAACCCCATCACCACCAGCAGTGACAACAACGCTTAAAGAATGGATGGGGAAGTAAAGAAACCCAACAAAGAAGTGCCTCGTCGGATCCTAATCTCTGTGATCCAGTGCCGCGAGTTTGGTTCAGACTCAAATGGACTCTCTGAAACACCTCTCTGTCCTATGCCCTCCACACCGTTTTGACGTGGGAGCCCACTGTTGTTGTAGCCACTCTGTCAGTCCATCTTGTTGGGGCCTTCCTCTTTTTCACTGCCTCTCTTTTTCATCAAGCATGATGTCCTTTGCCCAGAGCTGGTTCCTCCTCATCTTTCCTCATCAAAGAAAGCACATTTCTGTCTCTTGATTAAATTATTAGGGAGTAATTTTGCTACTTGACATTAGAGAAAAAAAAATGATTTGCTGTGTGCCAGGGACTCTTTTAAGGATCCCTGGTGGCATAATTGGTGAGACACTGGACTCCTCAGCCCAAATCAGCGGTTCAAATCCAGCTGCACCCTGGAATGCAGATGAACCGGCCTGCTCCTATAAAAGGGTTAGCATCTCAGAAACCCAAAGGACAGCTCTTCTTCATCTTAAGGATTTCTTAGATGTAGCCAATTAATATACCCCTTCTAACTGGAATTCCTTATATGCTGTATATAATTCTTGATTCTATACCTAAGGCTATACTCCCCTTTTGGAGGACATCATCTGCTATATGAAGGGACAGATTTAAACCAAAGAGCAGCAAATAAAAGATGTCAGTAGAGACTGTCAAGCATGTCACATTGTTTGTTTCCTTGGAGAGATGGTCTGCTAAAAGACAAAAATCACCCTTCGTCAAAACTCTTGCCTTGTGTGTAAGAGCCATCGCAGACAGAGAAAGCTTCCAAACCATCTGAAGATTGTACTCCCAATCTCTGAAGAAGTGGAGGCCAAGGCCAGAAGCACTGTGACGCAGAGGAGCAGTGCTGTGCCTGCCAGTATTTTCTCCTTGGCCCGAGATTGTGGGAAGCAAGATGGAGACAGACAGGAGTTTAGAGGCAGAGACCACGGTTTACTAATATGGATATTGTGATCTGTTAATTTCATTAATAACCCCCCACAATTGGGAGTATTGACTGGCAAGTTCAGGGTGGCCATTGCAATGAACCGTTGAAGCCAGTGTAGATGTAGAGTACTGTGGGAGAGATGGTTCCCATCAAAGGTGAATCTTTGAAAGATTCTAAATATTGTCATAGGCTGACAATGCTTGTGAAATGCTTAAAACCACACTTGCACTTGCAGCTATCGAAGTGATTGTGCCTCATCGTGACGACAATGAAGGACATCAGAGGCCATCTCTGACTTCCTCTGCATTCCCTAGTGCCACGAGGAAGAAAGAGGTCAGACATACCTCCAAGTCCCATTGTTACCTATTCGGAGCCCAACCATTTCTCCCCACGGCATTCTCTTTCCACGCCTGCTTCAATAGTTCATTGAAAGAGTCTATGGACAAAATGTTGCTTGATGCCGGAAGCATCAAGAGATGATGGAAAGAATACACTGAGTTACTGTCCTAGATCTTGTTGACAGTCCATCATTTCAGGAGGCAGCATCTGAGCAAGAACCAATGGTGCTCAAGGAAGAAGGGCAAGTTGCACAGAAGGCATTAGAACAAACCAACGTCCCAGGGATTGATGCGCTACCCACCGAAATGCCTCAGAGAGTTACAGCAGCACTGGAAGCACTCTCATCTATGTCAGGAAATTTGGAAGACAGGCATCAGCTCAACTGACCAGAAGAGATCCATATGTGTGTCCATTCCAAAAAAAAGGCAACCCAACAGAATGCTCAAACTGTTTAGAAATAATACTGATATCATACACAAATAAATTTTTAGTTAAGACCATCTAACAATGATTACAGCAGCACCTTGACAGGAAACTGCCAAAAGTTTCAGAAGAGGACATAGAACAAGGGTTATCATTGCTGATATCAGATGGATCTTGGTTCAAAACAGGGAATACCAGAAAGATACTTGCTGAAGTTTCTTTGACTCTGCAAAGGCATTTGACTGTGAGAACCATAATAAACTGTACATAATCTTGAGAAGGATGGGAATTTAGGAACACTTCCTTGTGCTCATTTGGAACTCGTTCATGGATCAGAACAAGTTTAAAATCATGCATGATTTAAACTCAGAAAATGTGTGCATCAGGGTTATATCCTCTCAGCACCCTTGTTCCATCTGTATACTCAGGAGATCATTAGAGAAGCTGGATTATATAAAGAAGAGTACAGCATCAGCATTAGAAGACAGCTTATTAACAACCTGTAATATGCAGATGACACAACCCCATTTGCTTAAAGTGAGGTACACTTGAAGCACTTGCTGCTGAAGATCAAGGATTGTAGCCTTCTGTAGGGATGACCACTCAACTTAAGGAAGACTCAAATCCTCACAACCAGACCAATAGGTAACATCATGATAAATGGAGACGAGGTTAAAGTTGTCAAGGATTATGTCTTTCTTAAACCCACTCTCAGTGCTCTTGGAAGCAGCAGTCACGTGATCAAAAGATGTATTGCATTAGGTAAATCTGCACAAGATCTCTTTCAGCGTATCGAAGAGCAAGGATGTTACTTTGAGAACTGAGGAGCTCTGACCCAAGCCATGGTATTCTCCTTTGCATCACTGGCATGTGAAAGTTGGACACTGACTAAAGAAGACCATAGAGGATTCAGTATGTTTGACTTGGGAAGTCAGGCTGGGGAAGAATATTGAGAGTACCATGGACTGCTGAAAGGATAAACCAAGCTCTATTGGAAATACAGTCAGAGTGTTCCTTAGAGCCAAGGGTGGCAAGACATCGTCGTACACGCTTTGGACATGTTGTCAGGAGAGACCATCCTTAGAGCAGGACTTCATGTTTGGTAAAGTGGAAGAGGCAGCAAAATGGAAAGAAGAAGGCCCTCGGGGAGATGGATTGACACAGTGGCCGCATTCATGGGCTTAGGCATAGGAGCAATTGTGAGGATGGGGCAGGACTGTGCTTTGTTTCGTTTTGTTGTGCTTAGAGGTTTTCTGTGGGTTGGAACCGAATCCATGGCATCCAAAGAATAACTACACGACAAATCTGTCTGATAGGCAATATTGTTATCCTTGATTTATACACCATGAAACTGGCACAAAGAGATTCAGTAAACTTGACTAATACTGTCCAGCCAGTCAACGGGGAGTTGAGATTCTCTATCAGGCCTTGAAGGTGGCCATTATAATAATGAGCAGTATAATATTTTTGGTTGCACCTGAATGGGCTCTTGTTTAGAGGCTGAAGCATGAACCTTTGGAAAAGATTCATGATTCATGTTTGAATTGCTGCATTTTACTTCTGTGACCACAGGCCTGCCTTCTGCCTTTATTTGCTTGCCTTAAAACTGGGAATGCTTACAGAAACCACCCTCCCAGAGACATCACGAAGGCAGTGGGCTCAAGTTGCTTTCCATCTTTCATATGAGTTGGAATTCACAGCATACCCAATGCCATATAAAGGAAAAGATCCATTTACGGTCCGAATATAAGTTTATGCATACGGAGATGGTAGGGTTTATGCATCTGCATATTATCGAGGCCATAAGAATTGTCTAAATATATAACTATGACTTTTTTTTCACTTTTCTGATTTTTTGCCATGTGTTTTGCTTATTTATGAAGTAGTTGAGGTAAAACTGTACATCAAATGCATGCCAGACGGGCTAGAGTGTGTTGTCCAAAGGAAACCACTTAGGCCTTTTTCATGTGCATCCTATTATCATTTTAACCTTGACTGCTAAATATGACAGAGCTATGCATTTTACACCAGTGCTGGCATGGGGAGCCTATTGTCTTTTTGGAATAGAATCAATCCTCCCCCTCCTCCTCAGAACTAGGCCAACACTCATTTGAGACTTAGTATGAATATTTCAATCATGGCCCGAAAGCCAGACCCTGCCCCAACTTCAGGTCCTGATTTTATATGTGATACCCAATTCGATAAAGCAATAGAAACCCTCAGAGCCTGGGTGTCAGAGTGGTTACATTGGGAGCTGCTGATTACAAGGTCAGCAGTTCAAAACCACCAGTGACTTCTCCAGAGAAACATGGAGGTTTCTACTCCCAAGAAGAGTCTCAGAAATGCACAGGGGTAGACAGTCTACCCTGTCCTATAAGGTTGCTCTTGTGGACATCAACTCGTCAACAGTGAGTTTGGGGGTTGGTTTGTGTGGTTTTTGATTGTTTAGTTTGTATTGAGTTTGTTCTATTCGGTAAGCACTGGACTCCTAACTGCAAGGTCAGCATTTCAAACCCACCAGCCAGTCGGAGGAAGAAAGAGCAGGCAGCTCTCTGCGCTTGTGGGTTACAGCCCAGGAAACCCCGTGAAGGGAGAAGGGAGGATCTCAGTGTGAATGGCTCACAGGCAGTGGGATTGGGGTGGGTTTGGGACAGACAAGCCCTGATTAACATCATTTTCATATCTAAGTAAGCCACCTGGATTTAAAGTCATTAGGTTAAGCATCCAGTTGAATAGGTTAGTGACCTTGAAGAGAGAGCCTTGGATGGGGGCAAGCAGTGTGCTCTCCTTCAAGTTCAAACTCACCCAGTGATGCCCTGGAGGGGGGTTGGGAGGTAGTGTTGGCACAGGAAGCCTGGCAGTCTTCTCTCTGAACAGTGACAGCCCTCACCAGCCACCTAGAGGTAAGTACGTGGCATTGCCATCACTAAGAGTTGATGGCATTGTTTGTTTGTTTTATGGAGGCTTGTCCAACTTTCAGTGAATGAGATATTTTGCTTGATTGATTTTAATTTTCTTACAGAAAGATAATCTTATTTGTGTAATTATCCCTCCAAAAGTTTTCCACTGGTTTTAATACTGAGTGTTGTCCCCAAGGCTTCCTCTTGACTCTCTTTTAGTGACATAGCATAATGCCTAATTAGTCTAGTTCATTTCATTAGCTGATGATTTTAATCAGACCCGTGCTGGCTAGCAGGAAGACAAAGAAAAATCAAAACCATCCTTATAGCTGCCTTTATCAGGCTTTCTAAAATCTCAAGATCTTCAAAACTAGAAATGCTTTCTTGGTACAAGATAGATGAGAGGAAGAGTTCACTGCTCCCTACATGTTAGGGTTAGGCTTACATCTTTGTTTTGGCTTAGACTCCGCTTGCACCATGGCCCGTCTTTGCTTCATCAACCCCCTTCCTCTTAACACAGTCACAATCCAGGCACCAGCATCCTAAAGAATGGACAGATAACTTCTTTCCACCTTATTCCCCCATTGTCTTCTCCCCTCCCTTTTCCCTTCGGCTAAACTATACTTGCTTTTGAAAAGTGAGGTCAAAGTATGGTTGTCCTATAAATAGGAAATGAACAAGTGCCAAAGATGTTATTGAGTTCAGTTAATAAAGGTGCATGCATGATGTTAGAACTGGCTTTAAAAAAGCCTCATTAATACATAAATGATATAGTAATCAAGGGTGTAACGATGAAGCTATTCATATTTGCAAGCTTGGTCAATGCTCACTGGATAATAATCAACAGCATCTTGATCACCAGGCGGAACTCGTTTGCATTTCTCTGGGTAAGGATCATTTCCATTACTGTCACATTGGTATAGTTGAAATCAGAGCAGACTACCTCCAAGGCAGTGAAAGGCTCACTTATCCCAGAAAGGCACACCTGATAGGCTATTCCATAAATGTTCTACCTACTTCAAATGTCTTTCAACATTTCTCTTGACACTCCCAAACAGAGTGATGGAGCACTTGACAGGCTCGTGTAATAATCAGCAGCAGGAGAAAAGTTTACCACAAGTACACAGAGTTTAAAGTCTGTATAGAGACCTTGGAAAGATAGAGTATAAATACAGGTACATATGCAATATTACACACTGCGATATAAGCACCATTAGGTGAAAGACATGATAGGAGACTAACAAGAAGTGTGATCAGAGACAGCAGTAGTTAAAGTTTACTGGTGTTAGGATGATTGGCATCATTATAATATAAGCGTCTAGACCTCAGACATCAGGTCTGACCCCCGAATGGTCCAAATCATTTAACCTTCTCAATTCATTTTCTATCTCTTTTCTCCAAAGCATCCATAATTTCATATCAAACCATGGTCATTTTTAAAAAAAAAACCTAAAGTAATTCCTCTTTGTTTTTAACATTCCTTCTAACTTTCAGATTAGTGATTTTTTATGTCAGTTCCCACCCCACCCCACCCCCCGATTTCATGACCTGTGCTGTCTCCCCCACCCCCACTTACTTACCCAAACAGATGAAATCATCTTGTATGTCTTCTCTGTCCTCTTATTTATTACGCTATTGATACTAAAAATAAGCTGGTTTTAAGACTCATGAAATCGATTTCATAAACCATTGACCCGGCCTTGGCCCCGGTGGCATAAGTGGTTGAGTGCGGGACTGCAGCCCTCGGGCTTGGTGGTTCAAATCCAGTGGCGGTTCTCAGGAGCAGCACTGTGTAGCTCCCACGACCACCAGACGGCAGTGATGCCCCCCAAAACAGAACAAAAAACCCAATGAGCCAAATCTAAACCAAGCTCAGTGCCTAGTTGATTAAGATGCACAGAGAAGTATGGGACACAGAAGAATTGTCTTTGTGCATTTTCTAGTCTATAAATCTTCTTGGGAGAAAAACAAAAGCACCCCTGTCTTTTGCCTATGATTGGTGATGGGTTTGAACTGCTGTCGTTGAAGTAGTCAATCCAATGCACCAGGATGCAATGAACAGCCACTTACAATATGGAAGCACTGTTCTAATGCAGACTTGTCAGTTATTTAGCTTGAGTAATTCTATTATGAGGAGCTCTGTTGGAATAATGGATTAGACATTGGGCTGCAAACTGCAGGGTCTATGGTTCAAACTCACCATCAGCTCCAGGGGACGAAGATGAGGCTGTCTGCTCTCATAAAAATTTACAAGTGTGGACTGAGCCCCGGTGGTGTATAGGGTTGAATGCGGGATGGCGGCCCGAGGGCTTGGCGGTTCAAATCCAGCGGTGGCTCTCAAGCGCAGCACTGGATAGCGCCCACAACCACCAGAGGCAGTGATGCCTCCCCCCACAAAAAAAAAAAACACAAAAATGTACTAGTGCAGAAAGCCTGTGGAGTCAGTATACTCTCTAGAGCTGCCTTGAGTTGGGATTGGAGCTATAGCTGTGGCGTTGCTTGTGATTTTTTTATTTATTTCATAGACGTTGTGGAAGCCCTGGTGTGTGACTATGAGTTGAAGTGACCAAAAGTAGCAGGTTTTGTGTATGTGTGTATGTGAGGGGGGCGCTTCTCATAAACTGTTTTACTTCAAAACAAAAGAAAATGGCAAATAAGAGAAACAAACTCCTATTCTTAACTCCCTAGTTCAAGGCTTAAGAAGTTCCTGCTGGCAATTTTTAACTCCACCCTAAGCCAAATTGACTTCCGTCGGGGGCAGGTGGGGGGGCGGGGAGGGAGCACCGATAAATGAACTTCCAGCGTGCCTTTGGTTGTGAACAAGCAGGAATCCCTTAAATCTTTCCTTTTTTTACAGGGGAGCATTCCTCGAGCCCTCCAGCTTCTGAAGCTAAAAATAACTTCTGTGCAGTTTTGTCTGTGGTCTTGACACACATCCTCCCCCAACCCTTCTGCTGAGCACAGCTTCCCATGTTCCCGTGCAGATCAGATGGTGGAACGCAGAGCATATTTTCCCCCAGAAACAATGCTGGAAGTGGTTTTTACATTCCCGGGGCCAGCTCCCCCAACCCAGTTAAGCCACAAAATAGAGAACCAATTGTGTGATTTCAACTGCACCTAACGGTTTCCATGACCAGTGTTAGTGTGGGAAGTGCATTTGATTTTTGTCTTGGGATGCCAGGAATGAAAGTCTCATTCACGGGCAGAAACCAGAACGCCCTGAAGATTGTATGAATGATAGCAGTTAAGAATGGGAACAAGGCCACTTCGAGCAGATGTAGGCCCCAGGGGCAATCCTGGAGCCACAGTGGGACAAGGCCTCGGCATTGACACACACATATCTGGGTCATGTCTCATCTGACCCAGAAGCCCCTGGGTAAAGGATATCTTCATTGGGAGACAAGATCTTAGCCTGAGTCTGTTGAGAAAAGGGGGTTATGGATTGACCATGAGTGGAAAGACTCTGATAGAGGAGGGAGTTTGATGTGTTTGAGAAAAGAGGGAAGACTATATATATAAATTTAAAGCTGCACCACAGCTTTAGAGTTCATGAAGTATGCTCTCATTCCTTACCTTCATGTTTGCCCACACCTCTGGGCCTGCATCAGCTAGCTCACAGCTCCATCCCATGCTGATGAGAAAACGGTCATCCATAGTGGCTCCATAGGGGCCAAAGTGACAGAGCTAAAGAGTGACAGAGACAGAACTGAATCCCTGGTCTTAAGTCTCCACAACTAGGTCTCCTTTTTTTATGAGATGTATATTTCTGTGTACTCCTCCCTCCTGGGGTCTTAACTACATGTAAGAACAGAGAAGAACTGACTGTCTCTGTGGGTTTTCAAGACCGTCAATCTTTACAGGAGTCAAAGGGCCTCATCTTTCTCTCATGGAGTGGCTAGTGGTTTTGAACTGCTGACCTTTCTGGGTGGTATTCCACTTACACCAATAGCATTACAGAGCCACATAGCCTATAAAATCCCCTGCCATGGAGTCCATGGCTACTTTCTGACTACTCAGTGACCATACGGCATAGGGGAAAACTACCTTTTGGGGTTTCCGAAATACATATGGGAGCAGTCTCATAATTCTCTTAAAGGGCACCTTGTGGCTTGCAG
Source organism: Nesogale talazaci (assembly GCA_004026705.1). Classification (NCBI taxonomy): domain Eukaryota; kingdom Metazoa; phylum Chordata; class Mammalia; order Afrosoricida; family Tenrecidae; genus Nesogale; species Nesogale talazaci. Next base: position 63,006 of record PVJH01010781.1, read on the forward strand.
TTTGATGGGCAACCCACTATACCAGGGTTCCTATGTAGCCTCTCAGGTACAATACATTTAAACTTTGTGTGGCTTTTAGTGATCCTCCAGATATCACTGTCATGTCTTCAAGTATGCTGTTCCATTAAAAACATTCATTTATAAAATGCAAACACTTGAAAGCTAACACAATTTTTGTACTTTTTCACCTATATCCTATAATATTTGGGAGCTCAAAACAATAGAAGTTAAGTCCATAAGGAAGGAGCAAGCTAGCCTCTGTAATCCAAAGTTTGTAAAAAATGAAATCCTAGACCAGAAGGGGAAGTTGTATTAGAGCATAAGTTGTAAGCACCCAGTTTGCAAAATGGTGGGGATGGACGTGATGCCCACATTCTGTTTGCAGAGACCCCATATTAATACAATCTCCATCGAACTCCCCGGGATCAGTGAGCAGGCGTGTGGCTAATTTTGACTTCTGACAGAATGCATTGGAAAGCGATTGCTGTAGATGAAATTTGCTTTAAAAAACATTTACTATTTGTTTTCCCTTTTGTCCTAACTTTGTTCTAGTTTTGCTTTTCTATTTTCTTTTAGACTGAGGTTTTCCCTTTCTTATTTTGATGTGGCTGTTAAGGTATTTTTTTGTATTTTTTTAAACATATGAAATCCAGGACAGGTGAATCGAAAGAGATAGTAACTAGACTAATAATTCCCCAGTTATGACAGGTAAGGTTGGGGGGAGATGGGTAGTTAATAATGAATTCGACAATGAAGAAAATTCTCTAAAAAATGAGTGCCCTACTCTTTATTGAAATCATTGAGCTGTGTCATACACACATTGTATGTCAGTAAAATAACTTAAAAATAAAACATTACAAATGGAGCAGGCCACTCTCCACCTCTTAATAGAACAACTGCAAGACATTACTGAATCAATGAATGAACTACGCACAGAGCACATGCATTTTGCGAGTGCATTACTTTGGTAAGTAGGAGTTGGGGCAAGACAAGGCCTCTATATTAACGCCCATCTTTACTCTGCCTTTTGAGAACAAGCGGCATTTTCAGGGACAGCTTTCAAGTTGGGATCCTTCCTCTAAGACAAGGGTCTTCTGGATGGAGGGAGCTTCAAATTGCAAGCTGCCAGAGCCCTCTGGTGGTGCTTTTGTGCGGAGCACCGTGAGAGCTCTGGCTTGCCCCTCTGTGCGGAGAAGAGGCTGAAGATGAGACCAAGGATGGGACTCTCTGAACCCATAAGGTGACCCTAAAGCATCACCACAACTTAAAGCATCGCGATGGCTTCTTATTTTCTGCTATTTCCTCTTTGTAGCTTGGAAACCCGCAACACTTGGGGCCCCCGTTTGTGAAATGCCAAAACAGCAGTCTTGTCCTCTGCCTTTTCTCCATGCCATGTTATCTCGGCAGGGCTTTGGAGGTGTTCATGCAAGGAAGCGATTGTGGGGCCACATGTGACCTCCTTTGGCTGCACAAAGGGGATGGTCACAGAGCAGAGGACAGGCGAGCCTGCCCCCGCCATCCATTTTAATCCTATTGGATACCAATTGTCCATCCCACCAACTGCGTTACTTTCCAGGCAGGCTCTCGACCTCGTTGTCACAGCCACACAGAACTCACAGGTGACGATCCAAATTGGGGAGTTTGTGAAGGAAAGTACCAGGTCCCTGTTCAGGGAGACAATTGTTTAGTGAAGACGGTCTCTCCTCTGCCTGGCCCTCATGCAGGTCCCTCTTTGACCCTTAAGCACTTACAGCTGACTCTTGTTAACTCAGTGAAGGTTGTCTTCTTCAATCGTCTTACTCCCACCCAGCAGGAAAACAAAGGTCTGATGGTGCAAATCACAGGGGCTGTGACCAGAAGAACTACAGTAAAGACTTGACTGTGTCACACCATGATGGCATCTATGAGATCACCAAGGTGAAAAGGAGTTTTCTTGAAACAGCACAAAGATAAAATCTGAGTCCAAATTCATTCCTAATTTCCAAATTTGAATTAATCTAAGGTACTTGGATAGATGATAAGAGACAGTGCCAAAAAAAATAAAAGAACCCCCGAAAAAGACAGCACTTATTGATCAGAGGACTAATTTTTCTGTTCTCAAATTTCATCTGCCTTTGCTTCTCTTCCTTGGAAAAAGCATACCTTCCTGGCTCTTTATCTACCAATCAACTCAGAATCCATTTACAAAGGACATTGTCAAGTTTTCTAGTTAAAAAAAATTTCAAAACATAGAATTACACATTGTCATAAAATATATTCCCAAATCATCTATCTTGCTGTAAATTATTTGAAATCACTTAAGGGCACAGTCTCCAGTATGTTCCACACAATAGCATTTGGGGAAACAAGTCCAGAATTACATTCCACATTTTCTAAATCACCCTCATGAGACAATGATCTAATGTGGCCTTCCCACCACTTTTGGTTATCTGATGTCAAATCGACTACATGGGTTCACAACAGTGGGTGTCATGTAGAGAAGGTAGAAAATGCACCGGAACAGGTATGTGATTAAGCATTTTATAAAGAGTCTCCCTCCAAAGAGTGAATCACCGTCTCTGCAGAAATTTGGAATTTGTACTAAACATGGTCATAAACCCTGGTGCCACTTTTTTGTGAGTACTGGACCACAAGGTCAGGGATTCAAATCCAACAGCGACTCTTGGAGAAAGAGGAGACTTATCTACTTCCATAAAGATTTATAACCCAGGAACCCCATTGTAGCGTCACTGAATTGACTTAAATCAATTGGCTTTCTTTTTATGAGTGGGAGGAAGTTGGTTTGCTTGCTCTTAACGAAAACTAATAAAATCCCAGACATATCAGTTTGTTTATTTTATTTGATAAATAATTTAGAAATATTTTAGAGAAAATAGTTTCTCTAAACAGAAGGAATCTTGGAAACGATAACAAAAGTGGCAATTCAATACAGGTTACATGAATGTTATAAATGGGAAAGTTTTACCTGAGTTTGGTTTTGTGTTTTAATCCTGAAAGTGAGAGCTACAGACATTACTTTGTGGACACAATCAGTCAAGAAATGGTCGTGCTTTAAAGATGTCAGCAAATTTAACAAAAGTCTGACTTTTTCTTCTTCACAATAACCCAGTACTAAACATTTTGAAAGACATTGATTAAATATTTGTGATCCTAGGTCTTGCCATAAGATATGATAGAAATTTAATATGAGACAGTAGTGTGCATGATAATGTCAAAATGCTCTGTTATATTTTTCTACCAAAGATGTCATTTACCATGTATTACCATAGATCCTATGGTAGTTACATAATCAGGTGTCAATGTGAGGATTAAGAGTGTCTGGGTGAAGTTTAGCCTACCAGGTCATAGCGCATGAGGCCTCTGTGTGGGCATGGCCTTCTCCTTCATTTGAGAGATACACTTTTTCTATGCCAGGGATTTTCAACCTTCCTAATGCCCCAACCCTTTAATATAATTCCTCATGTTGTAGTAACCCCCAACCATAAATTTATTTTCATTGCTACTTCATAGCTGTAATTTTGCTACTGTTATGAATTATACTGTAAATATATGGTATGCAGGATACATTTTAATTGTTACAAATTGAACATAATTAATGCATAGTGCTTTATCACAAAAACATTATATAGTTATATTGTGGAACATTTATTTCTAATGACAAATAAGTGAAATTTTGTCTTGAAGCATGGTAGAGTATAGGTAACAGTCTTCATGCTGGGTACTCGTCTGTAGGTGTGTCTGCATGTGGGCAGAACCTCCTGAAGACAGACAGAGCAATGGTATCTCAGTTCCTAAGACCATTGGAAATATCTGTTTTCCCGTGGTCTTAGGTGACCCCTGTGAAAGGGTCATTTGAATCCTAAAGGGTTTGCAACCCTTTAGGTTGAGAACTGCTGCTCTAGGCAAACTCCCTGCAAGACACCCCTGTTGACAAGAGACTTGGAGAGAGACTGGTTGTGCGCATAGCCTCGGAGCTGAAGGAACTACCCAGAGATCTCTGCCAGCACTGAGATGCTTCCAACGCCACTGGATTCACAAGACTTCCCACCCTCTGGCCTGTGATCTTCCTGCATTCAGCACCATTGTATGTGTTTCATGAGTTTGAAGGGGACTTTATAGATTGGAATAGGACATATGGGCTAATATAGGACCTGTGGCCTTGTTCTGAACTCAGTCAAGATGTTTTCTCAATGTTCAATGTTTATATATATATGTATATATATATATTATAACTCTTTATTATACACATATGAGTGTTGCTGAATTTGTTTCTCTAGTCTACCCATACTAAAACAGATTCATGGTAGCCTACATTCAAAATTCATCAAAGAGTGGTAACTCAGTTTAGAGTCTGAATGTGAAAAATATATACATATTTCTGAACTTCAGTTTTACTTTTATCATTTGGGTAGAACTTTAACAATCCATTCATTAGCAAAAAGTTTAGCTAAATTGAAATGAATGAAAGGTGATCTAAAAACCACTTAAGAAAGATGACCTAATTTAGCGTTATTGTTGATATCAGAAATTTTGTGTGAATGAACCCTAATAGTGTAGTTATTTTATAAAATGAAGGCAAGTAAAATAAAATTTTGGAGAATAAAAATAAGTACGGATTGGATATTTGGTAGCATGGTGATGTGTTAGTCCAGGTAGACTAGAGAAACAAATGCGGGGAGACTCATATAAGGATAGGAAAGAGCTTTATATAAAACAGCAACTGAATATTAAGAAAGCATCCTGGCCCAGTCCAGATCAAGTCCATAAGTTCAATCTTATCCCGTAAGTCCACTGTCAGCCCAGATGTTCAATACCAGTCCATAAATTCTTCTATGGACTCACGCAGGAATCTTCCACTGACTGGCTAGTGGGTAGAAAGTCTTGTGGATCCAGTGGCGATGGAAGCATATCAGCATTGGCACAGGTCTCCATCTATCACCTCCAGCTTCAAGGCTCTGGCTGCCATCAGCATCACTCCATGTGACTTGTCAAAAGGAATGTGTAACAGTAATCAATAATCTTAGATGTTTTCTGACTTTCAATCTTAAAATTGGTAGTTCTGCATGATGTGTGCTTTGTTTTCATGGGCTGTGTTTACTGAGGTTGAAAGGATTGGGGTATATTCTATTGAATGGCTTGCTAACTTGATTTAAGCATAAGCTTTTAGCTATGAGGTCTCTCTTCTGTTCCTTTATCGGGGCTCTTGCAATGATGGGACTGGCCTGCAGAGGAAGTCTATGTAATTGACCCAAGGTTGGACTTTGTATTGAGCCCGCTGCTGAGCATTTTCATTGTCTTCCATGTTAACAGAGGAGAGTGTTCCCACTGTCTCATTGTCCAGGCTAATAAGATAGCTGCAAGAGAGAGTTGGAGGTACCTTGTGTCAATTCTGCAGCTCACAGAATGTTCAGGAGTTTGAATCCTTCCTGACTGAAAGTCAATGGTTTTAAGCTTCATACTTATAAAGAGCACCTTCTAGAAGGCAGTCCTGTGATTGTACCCTTTATAACACCATTGTCCAGGGGTGCAGTCGGGGTATTCCTAATTTATGTTTTAAATGCAATTCACTGATTTCTTAAACTAAGAGAAGTCTCTCTTTAAGAAAGGGATCTTTGAATTTGTAAGGTAGAACTGGGGCAGAGTGCGTGGAGGGAAACATTAAAGAACTAGAGGAACGTTCTTTGTTTCATCTGTGCCATACTGCACCCTAGCTGACACGTCCTTTCCTCATGACGCTTCTGTGAGGGAATGTTCAGGTGTCTACAGGTGGCCTTTGGGTCTCCACTCACACCCACCTTCTTTGCATCAGTATGATTGTTTTGGATCTTCTGATGCCTGATATCCGATCCCGTCGTCACCTCATGATCACATGGGCTGGTGTACTTCTTCCATGTGGACTTTGTTGCTTCCCAACTAGATGTCCACTTGTTTATCTTTAAGACTTGAAGAATCAATATGCTATCTTTTAATATCTGGGCACCATCAGATTTAGTAGTTGGGCACCATTTGTTTATGTACCCATTTTGTCTTCAGTGATTATGTCAGGAGGGTGAGCATCACAGAATGCCAGGCTATCAGATCAAAGTATTCCTGTATTGAGGGAGTACTGTTTGTTAACCTTATTACTTAACAAATAAATGTATGTTCATTGTTTGTTTGCTACCTTAGTGCTTAACAAATAAATGTATGTGCATAGATCTATATCCCCGTTGTTACATATAGATACATTTACATATGTATGTGTCTATATTTATACCTCCAAAAATGTCCTTTGCCGCCTAGTTCTTGCCTCTATCTATTTTACTTTTCTCTTGTGCCACTGTCATGTTTGACCTTCATTTGGTTTTCAATCGTTCTTCTCAGCTACATAGCACTTGATCAAATCTGGCTAGACCAGAGCATGTACACCAATATAGATTAATGCTGTCAGCACACAGAATCCAAGACAGATAACCCCCTCAGGAACAGTAATAGAAGTACTGATCCTGTGAGGGTAGAGGGAAGGTAGGTGGGAGAAAGGGGGTACCATTTCAAATGATCACCCAGAGGACTGAACAACAGAAACATGGGTGAAGGGAGACAGCAGATGGTCTAAGATATGAAAATAATAATAATTTGACGAGGGTTCATGAGGGTGGGATCATGGTAGGGGTGGGGTAGGAGGAGCTGGTAGCAAGGGTTCCAATAGGAAATGTTTTAGAGAGGATGATAGCAACATATGCACAAATGTGCTTGACAAAATGGAAGTGTGTATGGACTGCTATAAGAGCTGGAAGAGTTCCCAATAAAATGTCACACTGTGACAGAGTACATTTCTGATTGTTAAAGCAACAACAACAACAACAACAACAAAGGATCTTCACTGTCACTTTCATGTCAGAGAAGAAAAAGAAGATCAAAATGAGTCGCTTCAACCTTTCTACTTCCTCTTCAGACCTGCTTATACTTCCCAGACATGTCCTGTTTTGGAGAAGAAGGCTACCTTTAATAAGGTTTCACTCTAAGACTTCAGTCTAGAGTTTAAGCAATCTGCAGGTAGCACGGGAGAAGAATCCGTTCCTCAGGTTAGATCTGTTCATCTGGCAGCCTTCCGTGGGACTAATTCTTTGACACTTGCATGGAATGCCTCTAAAAGCAAGATCATAGGAGCGCATTAGCAGCGGGGACATTAGCACAGGCATGCAGGGATCAACATCATGCCTGCCCAGAAGGTTGGCAGAGGCATCAAATGCATGCTGACAGGCGGGTCCCTAAAGGCAAGGCTGTGAAGGCAGGACAAGACAGCTCTTAAGTGCCTGAGTCGGCACGCAACAGCCGTGCAATGCCCACTCCTTCACGTGACAATTATGCGTGCCTGCCTTTATTGGGCTACCAGCTGCAGGGGCCACCCTTTGAAACCACCTCAGGAGAAAGATGGGACTGTCTACTCCCAGAATGAGTTCCTGTCTCAGAAAGCAGCCGGTGGGGTCACTATGAGTTGGAATCAACTGAAGAGCAGTGACTTTGTTTTTCCTCCGTTTAAATGTTTTCTTCTTGAAATTTCATGATTCTCCCCCACCCCACCCCCAACACCATGGGGAACAGAGAGCAGGAAGAGAGTGTAGATGGATGAATCCTTGGGTCTTACACATTAAGGAGTCTGGCAGGCTGGATTTCTGGGGTGGAGGGAAGCCTTCACTCTCGTGAATTGGAGGTGAGTCCCAATCACAATCTCAAAATCAATATTGTTCCCTTATATACAATAAATACAATATTGTTCCCATAATAGTGCTACCTTAACGTTACCTCTTACAAGAATGTGACTGATTCATTGAGTAGCCGGCAATTTTTTCTATGGAAGCAGACCCCCTGCAATGGCACTCTGGGCTCTGAAGGCAGCCCCTTCCCCTTTACCTGCCTGAGTACTGGTGTTAAGTTACTCTTCCTGTAGACTCAGGGACCTTTAGGGTGAAGGTACAGCCCACTCGGTTACTTATGCGGTTACTTGTAATTAGGGGGCTTGCATACCCCCTCAGTGTACAGAAGCCTTGGTTGGAAATATATTCTCTCTTTCTCTGCACACACCTGGCTGCTGAAGTCATGCTGTCTGGGAGGTGAGCAATGGCATGCTTTATCTTGTCTGATGTCTCTTTAACTTGACCCTTCAATTACACAACCACCCCCTTGGACCTGGACCTGTTGGATGGTGAAGGCTGTTACCTCACTCCACCCCTTCTTTTTAATTCATTCTCATGGTAATGAAGGAAGCCCTGCTGGCACTCTCAAGCAAGCATTGAATCGCTAGCTACAAAGTCAGCAGTGGAAACCCACCAGTCATATCTATGTAAAAGGATGAGGCTATCTGGTCCTGTAAAGGCTCACAGTCTCAGAAACCTGAGATGGCATCATTATGAGTTGGAATGGACTACGGGCTAGAAGCAGTTGAGCACGTGGTATGGGACCACACCTGAAAGCTCCTCTGATTGTCGTCAAGCAATGGTCAGATGTACGACCACCCTCAGGCCCATTCTGCCACCTACTAGCCCTTCCCTGGTGCTCTACTTCTGTGGTTGCATTTGGCAATTCATTGCGTTGATCACCTAGAACTCACAGATGATGCTGATGATTATGGATTATGGAGTTAGCAGGTTAAAATTCAAGTAAGACATGTGCAGAATACAACTGTTCAGTCAGGACTATGGGTATTCCCAGAGATGAGTCTGTTTCTGACCCTTAGCCTCTCGGCCCCATCTCTGCCCTGCAACATTGCAGAGCTCTTTTGGAACTGCTAATGGATGCCGAAAGGACATGCTACTTTCCCATAAACCTCACCTCAAAGACACTCAGGTTCAACTCCTTGGGCCAACAAACCCAGCTTCCCCTGTTAAGTGCCCAGAGGGACCCTACTTTCCGACTCAGTCCCACGCCTCAAAGCACACAGCTTTGCTTGCTCTGTAGGCTGGGAAGACCACTGTTCTGTCTCATGTTCTAACCCCCAGTCCTGCCACTACTCCTCTGTCAACCCTCTATCGTTAAAGCTCTCTGCTTGAT
>PVJH01010782.1:0-72037 GCA_004026705.1 Nesogale talazaci
TTCCTCAACTCCCTGGGTATATCTCCAATGACCATGAAGGTGCCACGTTGTGGAAGATGCAGGGTGAACCATTATCTGTGTGAGGTGCCAGCGCTAATAAAAATAGCCTGTGTGGACACCGTGGGTGTGGAGAGTATAGTTTTCACCATGTCAGTCCTGATTGTCCTGGTGCCCCTGTCACTCATCCTCATCTCTTACAGCTCCATTGCCCTGGCGGTCCTAAGAATCAAGTCAGCCGCAGGAAGAAGGAAAGCGTTCAACACATGTGGGTCCCATCTCACGGTGGTCTCTTTGTTTTATGGGAATATTATCTATATATATATGCAACCAGGTAATAATTCTTCTCAGGACCGGGGAAAATTCCTAACCCTCTTCTATAACTTGGTGACCCCCATGTTGAACCCTGTTATTTACACACTGAGAAACAAAGACGTGAAGGGTGCCCTGAAGAGACTGGTGGCTAAAAAATAAGGTGACAGGGATGAGGCTTCGGAAAATATAATAGAAAGCCCCAAATATGATGCAAATGGTTAGTTTGATTATGAAGAACATTTAATTTGTGTACAATGAAGTGTTTGATCTGTCAAAATATCTTTTCTCCCCTTTTTCGATTTGAAAAATTCAACAAGAACATGAACTGATGCTCTAATGCTGTGGATCAATTAGCATAAGTTATAACTTAATAAAATCACATTATCACTTGTTTTCTATTGATATTTTATAGAGTTTTCATTTTACCTTTTTAATAAAGCCAGTGAAGTGTCTAGATAGATAGATAGATATTGTAATTACCTTTATAATATCATCTTAATTATTTCAGCTAAAACACGGTTTCACATGTCAGCTACACTTGAATTACCTGAAGAAAAAAATAACAGATCTCAATTGCAAAAGTTCTGCAGTTTAATAATCTGGGAATAAAAGTGCTCCTGTGCAATTCTGACATGGAGTAAAGTTTGGAAGAAAGTAAATTGTTCATTTAAGGTCGCGTCCGATTTACAGATGAGGAGACTGAGGTACAATGAGACATAATCATCATGAAACAAAGCTAAAATGATAGAGCTCATAATTAGTCTTTGGATGTATCGCAACGAGGAAGCGCGTTTTCACTTTTTTTTGTGGGGGGGCATCACCGCCCTCAGGTGGTGGGAGTAGGAGGCCCAGACTTTGCTCTGTGAAGCTGGAATCGAACCTCCACCCCAGTGGGCCACAGTCCTGCACACAACCACTACGCCACTGGGGCTCAGCCCTGTTTTCACTTTTTAAGCACAAATTTTATTTAAGTGATTATTAAAATAATAAACACAAAATGAGTAAGTTTATATAAATATAGCTACATAAGCATTATACACACAGCATTATAACAATTGTGCCAAATTTCATATAATCACTTTTCCAGATTGTATGAAAGAATTGGGATTTAGTCTATGTTTTCCTGGTGGAGAAGAAAATTAAGTACATCTGTGATAGTCCGTATAGACCAGAGAAACAAATCCATAAACATGCATATGAATATAGGGGAAAGGTTTATATACAAGAGGAATGGAACATTGAGAAAACATCCCAACCCAGTCTAGTCCAAGGTCATAAGTCCAATATAACCCATATGTCCAATACCAGTGTATAACGTCTCCTTCCAATTCACAAAACAATAGAAACATCCTGGCCCCATCGCTGTCAGGGGACCCTCATGGCTCCTCATTTCCAGGGCTCAGGGTCCATCAGCAGTATCCATTGGCAGTAGAAGAATCTCAGGGCTGGCAGGGGTCTCCACGTGGCTTCTCCAGCTTCAGAAGTCTGGTTCCCTCAGGCTAAGGCCATGTGGCTTCTCCTCTGGCTCAGACACTGCCATTTTGTCTTGTCAGTCCAGCGTCCCCAACAACTGGGGTGGATGGTCTCTCTACTCCAATTGGGAAATACCACGAGACTTCCTAGAATTCTCAGGAAAAGACCACTTCCACATAGAGGTCTCATTGACTATCTCCAGATTGACAGACTAGACTCCACCCCTAGACTCCCAATCGTGAAATTGACATCAAGTACATGACAACCAGAACATCCAAGTGGATCTCTACACGACTGTGCATCTCACAGAAAAGGCTCATCCTCATGAGCCTTCTAAAAACCTTTTTTTAATTCAAGAGAATATTATTGAAGATAAATTTGACAAAAAATTTTAAAAGTTAACTAAATGACGTTAGTGTGTTCTATTCTCTAAATTGGAGTAGAAAAGAACTATGGCTATTGAAGAGAATAGATGAAAGAGGATTTTCCTAGAGTAAAACTGAGTGTCGTGCCCTCTCATGTCTCCCCATCCCCCAATAAGCAATAGCCTATTGACACTTGACACAACACCAACTCATGGAAAGCCCATGTATGTATGAGAGTAGAACTTCTCCGTTAGAGGTTCTTGGTGCACAGAAGCAGACCGCCAGGCCCTCCTACTGCAGCACCATTGGGTGGACTCAAACCATCCATCTTTAGATTAGTTGTTGAATGGTAACCATTTGCACCAACTAGGGTTTTCATAACAGTGAAAAAAGACATCAGTGTTTTGGTGGGAAGGGTGATCCCGTCTGTGAAATATCCCTTTCCTCCATATGTTCACTCACCTCATAGCAATCATTTTCTTTTCTTTCTCTCTTTTTTTTTTGGCATCACTGCCCTCTGGTGGGAGTGGGAGGCCCAACCTTGCTCTTGGAGAGCTGCTGATGGATTTGAACCGCCAAGCCAGTGGGCCGCAGTTCCGCACTCAAACACTTTGCCAACAGGGCTCAGCCACAGCAATCATTTGCTTGGAGTCCAAGAGCCTATGGAAAATTGATCCTAAATGTTATAAAATTTCCCTAATGTCCCCTCAACTTTACACACATTATTATTAAATCCAGTTTGGGTACCTATGTAACTATAATTTCATCAAATTGTCGATGCAATGGACAAATTTAACTTAAATAAGTTAGGTTCTTTCCCCTACAGAATGGTTAAAAGAAAGGAACAATTCAACCAAGGTGCAATATATTACCAATGAAACATTCATCATTCCTCTAGTTCCTGAATGCTTCCTCCCCACCCCACCCCCTACTTCCTACTATCATAACCCAGTTCTACCTTCCAAACCCAGCTACACAGAGTACACATATAGGTACAGATAAGGGCCCTCAAAGTGGGAGTAGCAATGTCATGAGGTTAGGGGCCTGGCAGAGGAAAGTGGAGAAAGGAGGAATCCATCTCAAGATTGAATGGATAGACCCCCTCCCAGTATAGGAGGCCTGGTAGGGCTTGCTCAAGGGCAAGATAACAGAGAGAAACTACTGAAACCCAAATGAAGGTTAAGCATGATAGTGGGACAAGAGGAAAGTAAAAAGAAACAGAGCAAAGACCTAGGAGGCAAAGGACATTTATAGAGGTCTAAATCTTGGCATGTATATATGTAAATATATGACAATGGGGAAATAGATCTATTTACATATATTTATAGCTTTAGGATTATGGTAGCAGATGGACATTGGGCCTATACTCGAATATTCCCTCAACACAAGATCACTTAGTTTTATTAATTCGGCATTCCATGATGCTCACCTTCCCTACATGATCGCTAAAGACAAAATGGGTGCATAAGCAAGTGTGGTGAAGAAAGCTGTTGGTGCTTGGCTATCAAAAGATATAGCATCTGGGGATCTTAAAAGTCTGAATATAAACAAGCGGCCATCTACGTAAGAAGCAACAAAGCCCACATGGAAGATGCACACCAACCTGTGTGATCACACCGTGTTGAGAGGATCAGGTAACAGGCATCAAAGAACAAAGAAAAAAATCACATCATTGTGAATGAGGGGGAGTACGGAGTAGAAACCCAAAGCCCATCGGTAGACAACTGGACATCCCCTTACAGAAGGGTCACGGGGAGGAGATGAGCCAGACAGGGTGCAGTGTAGCAATGATGAAACATACAACTTTCCTCTAGTTCTTTGCCCCCACTCCACTATCATGACCCCAATTCTACCTTTCAAATCTGCCTAGACCAGTGGCTGTACATGGGTACAGATAAGAGCTGGAAACACAGAGAATCCAGGACAGATAGACCCCTCTGGACCAATCATGAGAATGGTGATACCAGGAGGGTAAGGGAAAGGTGGGGGAAGAAAGGGGGAATCCATCACAATGATCTAGTTATAACCTCCTCCCTGGAAGATGAATAACAGAAAAGTGGGTGAAGGGAGACATAGGCCAATGTAAGACATGAAAAAATAATAATTTATGAATTATCATGGGTTTGCAAGGGAGAGTGTAAGAGAGGGAGGAGGGGGAATGAAGAGCTTATAGTAAGAGCTCAAGTAGAAAGAAAATGTTTCGAGGATGATGAGCGCAACAAATGTACAAATGTGCTTCATGCAATGGATGGCTGTATGGATTGTGCTAAGAGTTGGATGAGCCCCCAATAAAATGATTTTTTTTAAAAAATAGATGCCCTCCCAGGGCAACAAATAGCAGATGGTTAAAGAGAGACAACAGACAGGATACAATATGAAATAACAATAATAATATATCATTGATCAAGAATTCACAGGGTAAGGAGGTTGGGAGGAAGGGGAAGAGCTGATAGCAAGGCTCAAATAGAAAGAAATGCTTTGGAAATGTTAATGGCAACATATGTACAAATGCACTCAATACAATTGAAAGGTGGATTGTTATAAAATTCGTAAGAATCCCCAATAAAATGATTAATAAAAATAATCCTTTCTTCAGTAGAAGGAACATTTGAGACTCAAGACATTAGAAGTTTGCTGAACTCATCTTTTTACCTTCATTTGAAATCTTCTACAATAAAAACTATTCAATCCCTTACTCTCATATTAACTATTTCAGCTAAGTTTAATTCCTTCTCCATTTTCTTTCCATTTAAAGCTGGCCATTTTTTCTTAAAACATGAATAATTATATAAGCCTTCTACTCAAAATATTCCTAACGTCTCCTTGTCTTTACCCAAATAATTATTAAAACCTGGTATTCATGCCTGTTTTTAAAAATTCACTTCTTTCCTAATCTCTCTAGCTCTGCTTCACCTTTCCTAATGCTGTTTATTTAAGTTATTCCTCATCTCTGTTTCTCTGTCCCTCCTTACTTCCTCCCTCTCCTTTCAGCTGGTTAGTTTTACCAGAGTGTTCTTTATTTTTGAGACGTGTTGGGAGGGTCTAGCAGGGGAGCGCAGCTACTCGGGTACCCTTGACCGAAGGACGGTCCTCTTTCTACCGGGGAAGGTCGTCCTCTTCAACCGAGCATGCTGCTCTGGGAGGGGCGCGCATGGAGCGATGAGGGAGGAAGGGGACACCCGCCTAGCCAGTCAGATCTGCCGAATCAACCCTGGCCATCAATGGGGTGACAGAGGTCGCAACCAGATCACCCTCACATCCAAAATTTCTTTATTTTGTAAGAATGTTCAGATGTAAGATTTGTCAGTTTTTCTTCTTTTCTGTCACCCTATTAAAATTGGAATATTAAAGGATGCTATGAACAAAAACAATTGAATGATGCAGGAAGCACAAAAATAAGAAAGAATGCAGTATCACTGTTTTAAAAAAAACTGGTCTACATTCAAACGTGTCAGGACATAGCATATGATTAAGGATAGCTGGTAGGGGTCGTGAATAAAAAACATCAGGCCACATTGAAGGCATTCGTAAATGTCAAGGTGCCAAGAAGTTGCATCATACCAGTTTAAATGCTCCAAGAAACAGATGCAAGACTGGAAGTAGTTACTCATCCTTGTCAATAAATTTGTAAGAAAACTATATGGCCAGCAAATGCAGATATCCAATATCATACCATTTCAAAGAAAAGCAATCAAGGGATATGGGACATTATCAAATGATATCATTCATATTACATGCTTACAAAATATGACTGAGGTTAATTCACAAATAACTGCACTGTATATCAACTGGGAACTGCTGGATTTTGATGTGTGGTAGAAGGAATACCATTGCTGAGGTCAAAGGACCTTGGCTTAAAACAGAGAATATCATCAGAAAGCTTTTTCCTGTGCTTAACTGACTATATAAAGTCAGTTTGTATGACTCATAACAAATTATGAATTAGCATCATAAAGAATGTCTTGGCTAATTACATCGTGTGAGATGATTATATCACAGTGTAACTGCCAAGTTACATCACTGCACAACTGCCAAAAAAATGTGAATCACAGTCTAAGCAATCTGATACATTTTATGAGGACACAGTTCAATTTATGACAAATGGGAATTTCAGAACACTTATTTGTATTCATGTAGAACTTGTACATATATCAAGAAACAATTGTTCACACAGAACAAAAGAATACTGCTTGACTTCAAATGGGAAAAAACATATAACAGAGTTGTATATTTTCATAATTAGTAATCAATTTCCCTGCTGAGTAGATAGTCTGAGAAGGTGGATGTTATGAAGATGAGCAGGACATCCGAATCAGAGCTTGTGGTGATTAGATGAAACAACTCTGTTTGCCAAAAATGAAACATCTAATGATGAAACTACAGTTGCACTTGAACATAAATAAATTGAAAAGTCTTACAACTGGGAACAATGTTATGACAGATGATAGAGAAATTGAAGTCATCAAGGGTTTATTTTTATTCAATCAACAATTAATACACATGAAAGCAGTTATGAAGAAATGAAATTATGAATTGCATGGGACAAATGTACATCAAAAGACCTCTTCAAAAATCTTAAAAAGCAAGCATAACTACAGTGTGCTTGACCCAATCCATGATGCATTCAATCACTGCTTATACATGAGAATATTTGACAAGGAAAGCTCAAAGAAGAACTGAGGAATCTGAAATGTGGTAACAGCAAGGAATATTGAGTATACCATGGATTTCCTGAAGAACAGCATTGTCTGGAAGAAAGTACAACCAGAATGCTCCTTAGAAGCAAAGTTGACACTTAACTTTGGACATGTCATCAAAAGGGATAGATTACTGGAAATGCATCATGATTGGCAGAACTGAGGGTCAGGGGGAAAAAAAGAAAAAGACCCTCATTGAGACATAGCAGCTACGGCCATGGGCTCATAGCTAGCAGCAGATGTGAGAATGGCACAATGTGGCAGTCATGTGCTTATGTTAATTTCATGATTGATATGTAAGGGTGGAGTCTAGCCTGTTAATCTGAGATAGCCATTGAGTAGCCAGTGAGGCCTTTGTGTGGACATGACTTTCTCCTGAGGCTTCTGGGAAATCTCATGATATTTCCCTCATGGAGATGAGAAACTATGTCCCTAGTTGTTGGGAGTTAGTCTCAGAGATGATGAATCACGGACAAGACAAGATGGCAGCATCAGAGGAGCCAGAGAAGCCACACGGCTTGGCCCTGAAAGAGCCAGACCTCTGAAGCTGAAGAGACCCCATGGAGACTACTGCCAATGATGAGTTGCTTCTGCCACCACTGGATACTATTGATGAATCCTGAGGCCTGGAAGTGAGGAGGCATGGGGAGACCCCTGCCAGCCCCGGGATTCTGCACCCTCTGGCCTGTGACTTTGTGAGTCGGAAGGAGACATTGGAGACTGGCATCAGGCATATGGGCTAATATCGAAATTATGACTTTGAAGTGCACTGGGTTGAGATGCTTTCTCAGTGTTCCATTTCTCTTGTATATAACTCTTTCCCTTATATCCATATGCATGCCTATGAAATTTGTTCCTCTAGTCTACCCGGACTGACACACTTAGCCTCAGGTGTTTCCTGTGTAGACCTGCTTGCTCCACAGTGCACTAACGCTGTCAAGTTTTACACAAACAAATGACTAATCTTATTCTCCTGGGAAAATGGATTGTTTCCAACCATCAACCTTTGTATATAAACCTTTCCCTTATATCCATATGTGTGCCTATGAAATTTGTTCCTCTAGTCTACTCGGACTGACACACTTAGCCTCAGGTGTTTCCAGGTGTTCTACCTAGCAATGCTGCAAACTGGAGCTGAATAGATGACTCCAGTTGTATTAAATATTTGTTTCATCATTTTTTCATAACTTTTGCTCTTATCTTTCCTTTTTTTTTACTTTCGAGATTTTCATTCTCATTTTCCAACTTGTTGAATTAGCTCTTTGTAGTTTTCACTTTTAATTTAATCTTTTCAGACTATCGTTGCCTCCTTGAAATACAGTTTTAAAGCATCACAGAATCTTTTTTTTTTACTGCCAGCTTTATTTATTTTTATTTTACTATTTTTATTTACTGCCAGCTTTAATTTTTACTGATTTCTAATGTGATACCTGCTGTATCTTAAGACTCATTTGAAATAAAGGTTTCAAATTTTGAATGTTATGAAGTTTGAAATTTTACATCATTGTTATTGGTTTGTAATTTAATATCATTGTGGATAATAAATATTATGTGTCTTGTTGTGTTACTGTCTTTTAGTGCATGGGAAATCCAGTTATGACCTTGTTAATTTTACAAAGATCCCACTTGTTCAAAAATGTGTATTCCCCAGTTTCAGGATTCAGAAACTCACCAGTACAAGTGTATTGATTGTGCTGCTCAAAAATTTTCTCTACATTGTTTATCCACTTGATCTATTAAAGACAGCAGGTTAGGTCTTTGATAATGCTTGTGATTTTGGCAGTTATCTCAGGTAATATGATCCATTTTGTTTTGTCTATTTAAATATGTTACTAGGTAGATATAAAATCCACCCTGATGCTCAGTGGGTTAGGCATTGAACTGCTAACTAAAAGATTGATGGGGGCTGAGCCCCGGTGGCGTAGTGGTTGTGCGCGGGACTGCGGCCCACTGGGACGGAGGTTCAATTCCAGCAGTTGGGGCTGGGCCTCCTACTCCCACCGCCGGAGGGCAGTGATGCCAAAAAAAAAAAAAAAAAAAAAGATTGATGGTTGGAAACAATCCGTTTTCCCAGGAGAATAAGATGAGGCATTTGCTTGTGTAAAACTTGGCAGCCTCAGTGCACTGTTGAGCAAGCAGGTCTACTCTGTCCTATGGGGTCACTATGAGTTAGGATCGAATCCATGGCAGTGAATTTGATAAGTTAATTCACATCTTCTTGGTGAGATCTTCCTTCTATGGTCCTGCTGCATCACTGTTGATCCCAGTAATAGTCTGACTACCAGTCCTATGACATAGCTCTTTCTCTGTCATCTTTCATCGCTCTCTGCTATCATTCTCTATCATAATTTCTTTGGAAATGATCTGGAGGGAGGAAAATATATAAATATTTCATCATTTAATATATTGTTTAAGACCAGATTTTTGAGATGTTTCCTATTTGTTTATCTAGACTTTTGGTTCCCATTAAAATTTTCTGAAATTTGGGTTTGTTTGTTTCATTTGTTTGTTTAAATCTTATAATCATTTAATATACATTCTAGCTAAGTATTACAAAATCCAAAATATCTTTCAATCTGACTCTGCTCCCATTGACTTTCCCTCTCTTTGTCAGATTGCCTTATCTCCTTGTGTACCCATGTGACTTTGTTGGGTGAACTACCCTTTTCTTCAGGTGGACCGGAGAGAGTGTTTGAAGCTTGTGTTAAGATTGTGTTTCTTCACAAAATATGTGAATTTGTCTAAGTCACTTGGGATGCACTATCAAAAAATTTCAAAGTAACATTAAATGCAAAAGGGCAACAATGTTCTATTTTCAAACAACTGAAAGAAAAAATTGAAACTTAGAACTTTTATCTAGCCACACTTTCACTTAAACACAAAGCATGATAGTAATTTTATCTATCTATCTATCATCTATCTATCTGGTAAGTAAAAGCTTCAGAGGGGGAATTTGTCTACATGTTATTAAAGGGAAATAGAAATAAGAATATAGAGAATAAGTGATAGAAAAATTAAACTGAAGCAGGATGTAAGCATCAACTGAAAGGCTTTATGGGAAAACATGAGCAATGGAGTTTTTCCAAACTAGAAGGGAGAGCAAAGAAGCAGAGTGAAAAGACATGGCAGTTACATAATCTCCTGTCAACTTGAGCAAAGGGGTGGAATCCAGCTGACAATCAGGTCCTAGCCAATCATGCCACTGTGTGGGCATGACCTCCTGGTGATTCTGGGAAGTCCTGTCTTCCTCCCTGGAGAAGGGACACACTCTCTTGCTGCTTCATCTTCCAGCTGACAAGACACATGGAGCCAGACTGATAAAGCCAGGGCCCTGAAGCTGGAGAAGCCACATGGAGACCCACACCAGTGCTGAGATGCTTCCACAGCCATTGGATCCACAAGACTTTCCACCCACTGGTCTGTGATTTTCCATTGCTTATGTTGCCTGGGTCTGAAGAGGAATTTGTGGACTGGTATTGGACATAAGGGCTAATATAAGACTTATAGACTTGATCTGGACTGGGCTGGGATGTTTTAATATATAATTACTCTTTTAAATAGGGCTTTCCTATACATGAGTCTCCCTGAATTTGTTTCTTTAGTCTACCCAGACTAACAGAAAGGGGATCAGAGTAGCAGAGTGAAGACAGGTCAGAGAAACAGGGTAGTAGAATCTCCACACAGAGAGCAAGCAAGAGAGCGAGACAAAGAAACCATGCTCTAATATACTCTTGGCAAGACTGTGGCTAGTCATTAGGCTTAGGATGGCACTGAGTGTCTTTCTGGTTGTCAAATTTGAGTGCAGCAAGAGTGATGCAAACTCTGACACACACAGGGGTGCCATGGTGTGTGCAGGAAGAGGTGAGGGTCATAGGAAGGAGACACTAGTAATGGCTAAATGCTACTGCACCCTTAGCTGGACCCATTAATAAGAAAGGAGGAGAAACACTTTCAGGCTATGGTTGCTTGATTAATATTTAATAAAGTAACTTTTAGACAAAAAGCATTACTAAGTGTGGAGGGGTTCCGTAACTAAGGGTAAATGTTAAAAATGCTAAAGCATCATCCATTCAAATCTTAAATACATCTAATAAAATTGTCTTTAGATATGTGATAGACATAGAACTAAACCCCATCATCATAGTTACATACTCTAACAGCTCACCTTGGATTATTTACTAGTAAAAGGAGGAAAAAGAAGGATCCTAAAAGATTCTACAAACAAAGTTGATAAGGTTGATTTAAGAGGAACTGTTGAATTCTTCATCCGAAAATGGAGTGACAGGGTTTTTGTCAGGCACAGAGGGAACAGGACAGAAAGAAAGTCTCAACCATGTTGCAAAATAGAGTTGTCTATGATTTCTGACCAAAACATAGACTCGATATTAAAATCAAAAGATAAATGAAGTACTCCTCTGCTTAAAAATTTACAGACCAATTGTAAAGGTATTGATGAGTTAAATAATAAGTCAAAACTTATAAGAAATGAAGAAAGACCTTATATAATAATAGGACACATCATTCAAGAAAATATAACCATTATAAATCTACATGCATCACATATACATGGCATCGAAGTCCCAGCATACAAGAAACAATACTGGGAACACTACAGGAAACAATAGTAATAGAACTAAAGGGAGAGATCCTACAATAATAGTTGGCACTATCAACATATCACTTCAAATGAACAGAGCATCTAGAAAGAAAACCTAAGAAGTGAAAGGTTTGTCAAAGAGTCCACATAAAAAAAGAATGCTTGGAAACTAATTGTGGGATCAATTGTACATTCTACTTGACATCATTGATTTATGGAATGAGATATGTATTAATCCCAACTAATGAAAAAAAATTTTAAGTAGAAGACTTGAACAATACAATAAGACAATGAGACCTAACAGACATATTTAGAACACTCTACTGAACAGCATCAAAATAGACATTCATTTCCACATAAATCATTTTCCAAGATAGATCAAATTAGGTCACATCAAATCTCAAAATTTTTTTAAATTTTGAAAATATTACCCCAGACTGCACTGGATTAAAACTAGAAATTTATAACAGAGGAATCTAAAATATACAGATATGAAGATATTAAATAACATACCATTTAAACAACTAATCGATTTTAAAAATCAAGTGTTACATCAAAGAATACAATATTTTGAATAAAAATGAAAGATGCTGAAACTTATGAGATCTGGCAAAGAAGGTGCTCAGAGGGAAGTTTATAGCAGTAAATGCCTTTATTTTGAAAGAATAAGAATCACAAATCATTAATATAATCTATAACTGGGAGTAATAAAAAGAAGAACAAATAGACCAACTAGTATTAAATGGAAAGAAATAAGAAAGATTAATGCAGTAAATGAATAAAATGGGGAGTAGAAAAATAAAAGACTCATCTCTGAAAGATAAAATCAAAAAGTTTTAGCTAGCTTAACAAAGAAATATAAAGAGAAGATGAAATTATCTAAAATAATAAATGAAAGTGGGGACAACCAACTGACCCCAGGAAATAAAAAATCTTAAATCATGACATAAATTAGGTCTTAGAACAAGAAAATACTATGATTAGCTATCAATATTGTCATCAGATAACAAAGATATGTGTTGTATTTCTGAATTAATCAGAAAAATTGAGAGTTTATTCCTATATCTATAGGTTCTATGGGAAAAATACATGTATACATATGCATGCATATGATTTGGGTGAAGATGTGGAGAACAAGTAAGTTTTTTATGCCTATACATTTTGTTTCATCTCATTGATTGAAATCCCCACAACGGAGTATCCCTTATTCCACTTCCTCCCTGTGTCTCCCTTTTCCACTCCTCTTTCTTTCTTAACCCTTTTAAATTTTATCCTCAGATAAATGCTGCCAATGGAACTATATTGAGGCAGGGAAGTGACATAGTTTGTCAGTTTTAGAGAAAACAATGATACAGACTGCACTGCGAAAGCCTAGCATCTGTTGGGAGATGTCCTAGTAGAGAAGTTCAATGATTCAAGCCAAGTGAAAAGAGCTTGTGTGGCAGTCGGCAAATCTGGTGCCAGTTTGAGGACTAAGAATGTAGAGGTGAAGTCTAGCCTGTCAATCTGGAGATAGATAGCCAATGAAACTCTGTGTGGGCCTGGTTTTCTCCTGAGAATTCTGGGAAATGTGGTCATTCCTTCTTGGAGGTGGAGACATTATCTTTCTACTCACTCCCTGGGAGACATTGGAGCTGACAAGACACATGGCAGCATGCTGATGGACCTTGAGCCCTGGGAACCAGAAGAATCACGGGAGAGCCCTCCCAGTGCTGAGATACTTCTACCCACGGCTGGGTACAAAAGACTCTGCACTCACTGACCTGGGATATTTCAGGGGTCACTGCATGTGCTTCGGTGAGTCTGAAGAGGACTTATGGATGGGTATCGGACATATGGGTTAACATCGGACTTAAGACCGTGGACTGGGGCTGAGCCCCGGTGGCATAAGTGGTTGAGTGCGGAACTGCAGCAGGCGGGCTTGGCGCTTCAAATCCAGCGGCGGCTCTCAGGAGCGGCACTGGGTAGCGCCCACGACCCCCAGAGGCAGTGATGCCCACAAAAAAAAAAAAAAGACACTGGACTGGGTTGGAATGTTTTCTTAAAGTACAGTTGCTCTTATATATAAACTTTTTTCTTACACACATATTTATGTCACTGGATTTATTTCTCTAGTCTACCCAGACTAACACAGCTAGATTCAACTACCGACAATGTGGTCTGAATAGTGAATGCATTTTGGGGTATTTTGAGAAAATCAACCAAGTTTAGAATAAATGAAGAGACAAAAAGAAAAAAAAATCAAGGCTGATTCAAGTATTTCTCTCAGTCAGCCAGCTGATGGTCTGGTATTAAGGTTGTGTAAATCTGTCATGCAGAGACAGAAGATAAACAGTTTAGTTGTAAAACTATTGAAATTTTAAAGTTCAGAAATAATCCACATGCATGTGAGGGCTAATAATTGTCTCTGGGAAAATGAAAACAAGAAATCGTGGCATTTTCCTATTCTCAGAGAGGGCAAAAAGAGCTCTCAAACTCAACACGGTTTGGGAGATGCATTGATCGAGCCTTAAGATGAGACAGAGACAAATATCTGGAAGAGGGAGAGATCGGCATGAGCCCATACTGGTATCCAAAGACACATGGAAACGCGTCTGTTGTATGAACAGAGTTTGGAAAACAAAGGCCACTGTCACAGGATCATGACTGGTTGTCAATTCATCTTTGATGTAGACTGGACTAAAAATGTGGGAAAGGGGCCTTGACACGATTCTAGAGAGAAACACTTATAAAATTGGTTCAAGACCTTTTGGCTAGCAATGTTGGTACTCATGACTGATGACGCTTTAACCCTAATACCCCAAATCCAGCCAAGAACACCCCCAGGGAAGTCCTGATGGCTCTGCTGCCCCTCCTTGGGCTGGCCAGGGAAGTAAGCCAATCTGCTTTCGTTTGACACCATGGCTGCAACCAAACGGCCTCAGACACAGGGACAATTGGGAGGATGCCACAGGGCCGTGCTGTGCTCCACTCTGCTGCTCGTGGGATCGCTATGGGTCAGAACTCATTCGATGGCCTCTATCAGCAACTTTCCAACGCACTCTGACTGAGGGCAAAGCACTCTCATTAAGGGAGAGAATTCTGTTGGCACAGTGGCTTCACCACATGGGACTACCATCGGCAAGGTTGGGAGCTGGAAGCCATCGGCTACTTGGAGGGAGAAAGAGTGAATGTTCTGCTCTTGTAACCAGTTACAATCTCAGAAACCTGCAGGGGCTGTTCTACCCTGTCTATTGGATCACTGCAAGATGTTGTCTCATAGTGAGAGTCAATGCAGGCTGAACCTGTGGAATCTCCGTCATGGAATTAAGACACCACCCCCACCACCCCCCACTATAAACCGTAGCTTTCTGCAAATCTGGTGCACAGAACTTAATGCCCCACAACGTTTTGAAGCGACCCCATATATAGCACACACATCATTTTATTGCATCTATTCAGATGTCATATACAAATGCAGGTCAAAGATTTCAGCCTTCAGTGTGAATACAGGTCAGTGAAAGGAAAACCAAACTCCTCGCAGTAAACAAAACCCTGGACCAGTAAGTTAACATCATGATAAATGGAGAAAAGATGGAAGTTCTCAAGGATTGCATTGTGCTTTGATCTACTGTCAAGGCTCATGGAAGCAGTGGTCAAGAGATCAAACAACTCATTCCACTGTGTAAATGTGGACGTGGCATCTTGTGTGGAAAACAAGGGTATTAAAGTACTGTGAGGGCTAAGGAGCACCTGAGCCAAGCCAAGGTAATTTCAGTTGCATCGTGTGTATGTGAAAGTTGGACATCGAATAAGGAAACACAAAGAAGAATGGATGCACACTGAAAAGCAGTGATTAATGCATGAAGCACATTACCGCATGGGAAGAACTGGAGGAAATTATGCTAAGCACAAAAGGACAGGTACAACATGAGTCCACTGAGGTAAGCTTAATTTTAAAAAATGTAAAAGGGGTATCAGGAAAAAGCTACTGTACACAGAAATGCCTGGGGAGAGGCCCAGGTAGTATGGCAGGGGTCAGACCAAATCCAGGGCTACATATGGTAGCTAATTGGAATGAGGGGATGGGGGCGGGGGCAGGGCAGATGGTGATGTGTAGAGAGGGAATGGGGTACTGAGTCACCCAAGGGGAGCATATTGTTAATATCTCCACAGCAAAAGAGGGACCAAACTTAAACCTGGTGACCCAGGACGTGAATGTAGCATGGCAGCATGGAGCAGGGAACCAATGGAGGTGTCTGAGCACACAACTCAAATCCCAACTACAGGAACTGCTTCCTCTCCACCAAGGGAGTTTGCCTTGGAGATCAGCACTGAAGCTGCAGCTTAGCGAGTAAAAGATGCCTGACCAGAGCACATGAGAACAAATGAAGGGGGAGGAAGAGAGAAGGGAGTGTATTCTGGCCCTTCAAGTCTTTAGGATGATGTTTCCACTCAGAACAGCCAGTGCCCAGAGGATCATATGGCTATGAAATACAGCTACACGCGCTGACCCAAGGCCTTTTGGGGGCAAAAATGGCGAAAAAGGGTTAGGATTATACCCTGTCTGACACAACCACACTATAGCAAAATACTAAGGGTGTGCAACAGAGCATGGTGTTCCTCAGGAATTGCCAAGGATATAATTTGGGGCCAGGGGGTGGCACCCCATCTGACTCAATCGGGAGACACTCCAGGAGGTCAACAAACAAACCTTATACTATTTATAGGTTTTTATAGTGCTATTATTTTTTTTACATATATATAGGAAAATGGGGTTTTGTTTTTGTTGTTATCATTGTTTTATTTTTTTTTTGGTTGCTTCATTTTAGGATGCCTTTTTTTTTTTGGTATATATTGTTTTCTCTGCAGATCTATCTAAATATGATAGGCTGGACAAACCATCTGGAAGAGAAAACGATGGGACTGATGGTTCCAGGGGGGGTGGGGGGGTTGGGACATGAGAGAAGGGGAGGAGGGGAAAAAGAGGTGGTGTTGACCAGCCCAGGGATAAGGGTAAAACAATTGATTCAAAATCAGTGATAAGGTGGGTGTGAGAGGTCTGATAGGGATTGATCAAGAGTAATGTAACAGAGAGAAAATACTGAAACCCAAATGGAGGTTGTGCATGATAGTGGGACAAGAGGAAAGTAAAAGGAAATAGAGCAAAGAACTGGGGGGTAACAGGCATTTATAGAGACTTAAATAGAGGCATGTCCATAGGTGTATATTTATATGTGATGATGGGGAAATAGATCAACGTGCATATACTTATAGGGTTAGTAGTAGGACAGCAGATGGGCATTGGACCTCCACTCAAGTACTTCCTCAGTGAAAGAACATTTGTTCTATAAAATTAGCATTCCATGATGCTCACCTTCCCCACATGATCACTGAAGACAAATGAGTGCATAAGCAAAGGTGGTGAGGAAAGCTGATGTTGCCCGGCTATCAAAAGATGTAGCATCTGGGGTCTTAAAGGTTTGAAAGTAAACAAGCAGCCATCCAGCTCAGAAACAACAAAGCCAACAACATCAGGTTGTGGGACCACGAGTTGTCAAAAGGATCAGTTATCAGGCTTCAAGAACAAAAAGCATAACATTGTGTGCTTACTTTACTGATCTGATCACTGATGACAAATGTGGTGACAAATGACAAATCATTGATGACAAATGCATAAGCAAATGTGGTGAAGAACGCTGATGGTGCCCAGCTATCAAAAGATATAGTGTCTGGGGTCTTAAAGCCTTGAGTACACAAATGACAACCCAGCTCAGAAGCAACAAAACCCACATGGAAGAAGTACACCAGTCTGTGTGACCACGAGGTGTTGAAGGAAACCAGTCCCAGGCATCAAGAACTAAAATTATATCATTATAAATGAGAGGGAGTACAGATCGGGGACCGAAAGCCTATCAATAGGTGAAGCGACATCCTCTTACAGAGGGGTTGCAGGTAGGATATGAGCCAAAGTACAGTGCAGTAACAATGAAATATGCAACTTTCCTCTAGTTCTCAAATACTTCCTCCCACCCACTATCATGATCCCAATTCTACCAGACAAACCCAGCTAGATCAGGGGATATACTGGAGTTGGAAACATGGGGAATTTAGGATAGATGACCCCTCAGGATTAATGGTGGGAGTGGTGATACTGGGAGGGTGGAGGGATGGTGGAATAGAAAGGGGGAACCAATTTCAGGGATCTACATATAGCCTCCTCTTTAGGGCACGGACAACAGGGAATTGGATGAAGGGACACATTGGACAGTGTACAATATGAAAAAGTAATAATGATTTGTAAATTATTAAGGGTTCATGGAAGAGAGGGAGGGGGGAGGGAAGGAAAATATGGGGAGCTGGTACTGGGGGCCTAAGTGGAGGGAGGATGCTTTGAGAATGATGATGGCAACAAGTGTGCAAATGTGGCCTGCATACAAGTGATGTATGTATGGATCGTGATGGGAGTTGTCTGAGCCCCCAATAAAATGATTCTTAAAAAGGGCGGGGGGAGAGAAACTTTTACCAAGGACTCAAGTGGAAAATATTTGGAAATGAATATGGCAATATGTGTACAAATATGTTTGATACAAATGATGTCTGGAATATTATAAGAGCTGTAAGAGTCCCCAATAAAATTTTAAAAAAAGAAGAGTGGATGCATTTGAATTATGGTGCTGGCAAAAAATATTGAAAATACCATGAACTGACAAAAGAAATACAGCCAGAAAGCTCCTTACAGGCAAGGATGATGAGAGGGTGGCCCGTGTACTTTGGACAGGAGAGACTCAGGAGAAACAAATCCCTGGAGAAGGACGTCTTGCTTGGTAAAGTAGCAGCACAGCAAAACCGAGGAAGATGCTCAACAAGAAGGGCCGACCCAGGGGCTGCATCAATGGCTCGGACATCCCGACAACGGCGGGGAGGGCACAGGGCCGGGCAATGTTTCGTTCGCTGCACTCACGGCTGCTCGGAGTCAGAACTGACTCGACAGCAGGCAGCAGCCACCACAGACACCATTCTCCAAGAAGCAGAGGGAGATGAACTGAAGACGATGTTCGGTGCACTTTCCTAGGTGACCTGCTGCAGATGGTGCCTGCGTGGCGGTCGTCTTGGGTGAGAATCGCACACTCCCGAGAGCTCGGACTCTGGGAGATGATGCAGCGACCACCTCCAACTCCTTCGACCTCACAGAGTGCAGATTCCAACTCCACACCCGCCCAAGACAGAGCCACAGAGCAAGGGCAAACATGCCTCCACGCTCCACTTTCACCTATTCCGAGACCCGCCACCGCTCTCACAGCGCCCCCTTCTCTGCGGGAATCCGTAAGGCATCGTGATGACCACACTGAACTCACGGACAACAGCCATCGTTACAGGAGCTTATTCGGGAAGCTCACAGGTCACTATTTTTTTTAAGTGAGTAGATAATCACACAAGTTTATTATATGACAAGGGAAAGACAGATTTTGCCTAATAGGGTGAATATTTAAGCATAGGCAACAATATTGCAAGCAGCACTAGTAATATGAGAAGTGGAAGTTAAATACAGACAACAGGCTCCTTCCTACTCAGCCTGGCAGGAAAAGATTGACTACCTGATGTCACCTCTCCAAGACCTCCCTCTGGGTAGGAATCACTCTGAAGGCCTGAACTGAGACTAATGAGTTACCGGCACCAGGACACTCTTGGGGCCACTGGAAATTAAAAACACCCTGAAATATCTCAGTCCCTAAAGCATATACCTTGAGTTGGGTTTCTTATAAGAATATCTCAGATATAAAATTGATCTTTTATACATGGAAAATTCCATGATATTTGTAGCTTTTAATGAATCGTTTGGTTACAGACACAGTGTCTGCCCTAATTTCTACTTCTGATGCATTCAAATGATGCATAAAATGAATGGACAGTCTCCCTGGAAAACCTTGGAGGTGGCACCATGGTGTTTATAAGAATTTCTTTAAAAATTGGTATTACTTTGGTCAGAATCTTTGTAGTAACAATTCTTACTTTCATTGCCTTTGATGATTAAACCTTTTCAAGGACTATTCGGCTCAAGGATATTTAAAATTTGTTTTTAACGTATTCTAAGGACCCTGTTTATAATCTCATTCCCTGACAGCTTGATCTAGTTCCAGGAACAAACCTTGCACTTGGCAATAACTGAAATGCCAAACCAAATGCATCTTTTGGTTCATCTGCCTGATATTCACTGTCTCATCATCATGTTAATGCTCTAGCTTCAAGGAACTGTGGTCATCCTTTAAAGACCATTTTGCTTCTACTTGAAGGTAGTTGGATGTCTGTGAAATCTTAATTATGCTTGAATGTCATATTTTGAACCCAACATTCAAATGTTCCTAATGTCTGCTAAGGTTTCATTGTCTGTTTGTTTCCTCTTGATGTCTTAGACACAAAATAAGCAGTGATGGTTTCTGAACATCTGATACTTATACCTATGTTTTTTTGTTTACTTCTTTCAAGTTCCACATGGAAAGAGTAATCTGATATGTAGACCAGCTAAATAATCTGACCCTTGTGAAGTAAGAGTGTGTGACCGTTTACTCTTCCATTGAAATCAAATTAGGTCTCATAGCATGGGATTTGTGTTGATGTTTTAGATTTGCAGAATGTAACAAAGATGTGTATATATGAAAAACCTTCATCGGAAAAGCCTCCTGACAGCCAGAAGGAAACAGTTATCCCTATTTAGATTCGTATTAGTCATGCATCAATAGGAGTAACAGAAATAGAAACACTATCAATAATAATCTTTGTGTTTATGCTATAATCACATTGTAACCCATTTATAAACCTGGATTTAAAAAAACCTTTATAATAAAGGATTGCTACAACTTGGCAGGCATGGTGAAAGTATATTGAAAGTTATACTAAAAATAATATATGCCAACACAACGCTACTTTTGTGATACTAATGGATGTTACATGTTTCCCATCGGAATAGATGCTTTCTCGGTCTTAGTCCCCTAACCCGTCACTCAGAACACCGTCATGCCCAAGGACCTTCTCTGCTGCCACTCCGAGACATCTCAAGGACAAGATCCAAGACAGTTCAAGAGCTTTCAGCTGGGCCTCATGGCAAAGGGCAGAAACGTTTTCTCTGTGGCTCTTGAAACACAGAGGCAATGAGAAAAAGAAAAGGTATGCACCAACAACTCTTAGTAGACAAATGTTAGTGACGAATGCCAGTTTTATGAACCTGGATATCTTGGGAGGGAAACCAGAAAATGGAAGGACAATGAAATTAAGAACCATGCTGTTATAAAGGATGGGCTAGAATGTTCTCTGTTATTTAAAATATGAGCATGTTGTAACTTAAACTGCCAGTTTCAGCTAAGAGCTAAAGCCCAATGACGTTATATCTTTTATTTGGAAGGGCAAACTAGTCCAGAGATAGGGGCAGGAGTTACAGAGTTAAGAATCACAACCCTTATGAATGGAAGATTTATACTTAGATGCCAATACATTAATTCATTTTAGAACATGCTATTCCAAATTAATGTCATCCGTTATCTCCACAGTAACAACTTCAAAAAAATCACAGAAATGCTTGAGGAAGCTCAATTCCAGGTAGGTCGATTCTTCTTTAACATTTAACATCTAGAATCCAACAGAAAAGACAGAACAGAGAAGTGGTGCTAGCCTTGGATTGTGCACACAAAAAGTGATCTTTATTAACAATTAGAAGAGTCTTACAAGTGTTCGTACAATATAGCATTAAATAACAACCTAAAATGAGAATATTCATGACTGCTTATTACCATGTGTCTCTAGTGTAGTGTAACAATGGTTTACCAATGTTAAATGTACAAGATGAAATTGCAAAATGAAATTCAAATTAAATACCATTTTCTCAAATATTCACACTTTCCAGGTAGCTCAACTCTTCTTTATGTTTGAGTAAAATAATATTTTAATAAAGGTTGTCCAAGATTCTATTTTGTTCTTGCACATCTGTAATTTACTATAACCCCTTAACTTGCTTTGTACAGCCAATTATAATTGTTAACCACATGCCAACTTTTCGTTTATTCAATGCTGCTGTCTGAGAGTCTTCTATAAGCCCAGCTCTTTTCCAGATGAAGGGATACTGTGGCTACCAAGAGAGTTGAGGTCTCTGACTTTGATGAGCTGCAAATTCTCTTACTCTTATTCAGTGAATATTTACTCTTAAAATTTCATTATATAGTGTGTATAAGAGAGGGAAAGAAAAACGGTTTATAATTTAATTAATTAAAACACTAAATATTAATTGAAATACCCTGGCTTGTTTCATCTTAATGTTAAATTAATTTAAATATTAAAGACCATTATAAAATTAGAAAAAGAGCAAGCCTAAATATTTAAATGTAGATCACTCTTTTATTTGCTGAAAATAGTAACAGCATTGTTGGTGACTATTTAAGATACGGTCTCCTTAAGTGTGGACTTTTTTTGGAGGGGGGACATCACTCCCCTCTGGTGACAGGAGTAGGAGGCCCAGCCTTGCTGCTGGATTTGAACCTTGACCCAGTGGGCCACAGTCCCGCACACAACCACTATGCCACCAGGGCTCAACCCTAAATGTGGACTTTTAATACAATAAACCCATAAGTCATTTTCAGTCAAAGCTATGTACAAACATGACTACAAAATCCAGGAAGCAGTTTCGCTCCGTTAATGTGTCAAAATTCACTGCTTCACTTGGAGCAAAATTGGTAAGTGGCAGGCTTTATCTTCCATATGTCTTTAGTAAATATATATATAGATATATATATATTCTTATGCTCTTATATATATATATATATATATATATATTCTACACGAAATAGAAGTTGAAGAGGCCTTTTGAAGCATTTCAGTTCTCCATAGAACTCTAAGAGTGAGAGATGAGGGAAGTATGGATTTGCAACCCATTCAGGGGGGAAAAAATGCCTATATTTAATGTAGGGATACGAAAGTTATCTTTAAAGTTCATGCAACTGTTTGAGTGCTCTCTCTGCCACTTATTAGGCGAGTTACCATGGGAAAGTTCCTGAATCTTCTCACCCCTCCGTTATCTCATTTTGTACAATAGACCATGTCGATCTTCAGGGTGCCTGTGACAGCGTGGAGCCTCTGCATATCGTGTCTATTGACATCACCCCCTTTCCTAGAGGCTAAGAGGTGACTGTGGAAACGCATCAAGCACCCAGTCAATCAGATGTTGCTGGCCCGCCCTCAGAAGAAGGCAGAGGATTAGACTAAGTGCCTAGGCCTCTTGCTTCCAACCGCGACAGTGTCATGGAAAAAGTGAATGGAAGCACCTTCTCGGGATTCATCCTCTTGGGCTTCTCGGGCAGACCCCACCTGGAGACGATTCTCTTTGGGGTCATCCTGATCCTCTACCTATTCAGCTTTGTGGGCAATGGCACCATCATACTCTTATCGATCCTGGATCCCAGACTCCATACTCCCATGTACTTCTTCCTCTCCAACTTATCCTTCATGGATCTTTGTCTGACTACCTGTACTGTCCCTCAGACTCTGAGCAATTTCAAGGGGAAAGATAAGACCATCACCTATGGGGGATGCGTGACCCAGCTTTTCATTGCCTTGGGGCTTGGGGGCGTGGAATGCATCCTTCTGTCCATCATGGCCTACGACCGCTATGCCGCTGTCTGCCGTCCGCTCCACTACATGGTGATCATGCACCCCCAGCTCTGCTTGCGGTTGGTGATAGCGGCTTGGCTAATCGGCTTTGGCAATTCTGTGCTGCAGACTGCATTGACCATGACCCTTCCACTCTGTGGTAAAAACCAGGTGGACCATTTCTTTTGTGAAGTTCCAGTGATGCTAAAACTGGCCTGCACAAACACTTCCATCAATGAGGCTGAGCTTTTTGCTGTCAGCGTCTTCTTCTTAGTGGTCCCTCTGTCTCTCATCTTGGTATCCTATGGCCACATCACTCGGGCAGTCCTAAGGATAAAGTCGACACAGGGGAGGCGAAAAGCCTTTGGGACGTGTGGTTCTCACCTCCTGGTAGTGATCATTTTCTTTGGCACACTCATCTCCATGTATCTCCAGCCTCCCTCCAGCTACTCCCAGGATCTGAACAAAAGCATCGCACTGTTCTACACCCTGGTGACCCCCCTGCTAAACCCCCTGATCTACACTCTCAGGAACAAGGAAGTCAAAGGCGCCCTGAGGAGACTCCTTGGGAAACCCATAGCTTCATGAGAGAGGTAATACAGGTCTTGCAGGACCACGCACTTGTGCTCAGAAACACTTCTCAGCACCTACAAGCTACTTTTAGATTAATTCCACTTTTTTAATGCAGAGATACCATATGCCAGGCTCTGTTGTAAGTGTTTTGGACAAGTCAGGGACAGAGAAGGGACGATTCTTGTCCTCACAGAGTCTTTTTTGCAAAGGGAGAAGATAAGTTAATGAGCTAAAAAGTACATTGTAGTCTATGATGTATTGGAATACTGTACAATAATGTGTATAAAACTGTAAGCTCCTACAATGGAGTGGATAATTCTCACTAACACAACATTCAGTGAAAAAACTGAGATATAAAACAGTTCATACTGTATGGATATTTTTAATAAAAATTCAAAGTCTACCAAGGACTCAAGTGGAAAATATTTTGAAGCAAATATGGTAATATGTGTACAAACATGCTTGATACAAATGATGTATTGAATGTTGTAAGAGCTGTAAAAGTCCCCAATAAAGTGATTAGGGAAAAAATCAAATTTGGGCAAAATGATTCGCTGGCATTACAAGTAGACAGTGGTTGCCCTCTCAAGTGACTATTGAAGTATAGACTGAGGAGGCTTCCAGGGTTCTGGTGCTGTCTGGATTCTTGTTCTGGATGCTGCTTATAGAAGGTGTGAATTGGTTACAGTCTATGGAACTCTGCACTTTGCTAGATACCACTTTCCATATGTGTGTTATACTTCATTGATATTTACATTTAAAAATTTTAGACTAGCCACAGTTAATAGATAATAACATTGATAAAAGTATTGATTTATTTCCTCATATAAAGTTTGGGTTTACATTCTAAATGATCCATCTTACTTCTTTCTATTAAACTAAATGCTGGAAGTGTTTCTGATGTGCATAATCTTCAACTAGATTAGAATGAACCTGGACAAACTTTTATTTGAAGGTTTCAGTCAAGCATCAGTTATAGAATGAGTCTCTCCATGTCATACAGAATGTTGAGTTGTTGGAGAAAAAGTAAAATGATCATTTCCACATGAAAAGCTTACTGCTGCAGATATGATATATATTTTTTAAGATTTGTGGGGGGTAGGGGGTGAGGGGAATGTGACAGAGAAGAGAGAGAGCGTGTGTGCATGTGTGATGTGTGTAGTCTACAAAGACACCAAAATTCAAGCAAAAATCTAAACACAGTTGTTTTTAAATCATTTTATTAGGGGCTCATAGAACTCTTATCACAATCCATGCATCCATTCATTGTGTGTAAAGCACATCTGTACATTTGCTGTCCTCATCATTCTCAAAACATTTACTTTCTACATAAGCCCTTGGTATCAGCTCCTGAAACAGTGTTTATTGGCCAAAGGTTTCAAAATATTCAAGCGCTTACTGGATTGGATCGGCCAGCAGCTCTCAAGAATGGGTCCCCTAAGGATGACAGGCTAAGGCATCCTTTGGAGTGATTTTACTGTCCTGTAGGGCAGCTAGGAATCAGACTGGGCTCCGTGGAACATGCAGACAAAGTAACATGCATTGAAGCGAACTCATCAAACAAAATGAGAAGCAGAATTAAATAATAGTTGATAGGTGGCCCGCAAGCCTGTGCACACAGATTGACTCACGGCTGCGTTCTGTCCCATCTCACAATGGCTGGCATGTGTGGTCCCATGTTGGCAGCCCTTGTGTCCATCCATCTTTGTGGGCGTCTTCCTCATTCTTGTTGACGCTCTGCCAAGCTTGAAGTCCTTCTCCACTGGCAGCCACAGAGGCAATTCTGACGCATAGCGCCCCCACGGTGCGCTTCCAAGACTGTACCTGTTCCTGGAGCACAAAGTCCAGTCTTCCTCCCAGGGAGCGGCTCGTGGGGCCACAGCCCAACACACAACCACTGCATCACAGGGGCCCTGCCTTGCCAGGAGCCGGTAGCTTACTGAAACATTTTCTTCTTAAATATATCTTATTTTGACAATGAAGTTTGAAGGTTTAGTCACACATTATTGGGTGAATTAAGTACCAAAGCAAGAATTTCTTCATATAAATGAAAACTGATTAGTAAACAGTTGAGTACCTTACATTATCTTGCCTCTTATTATTGAGTAATTTTAGTTCTGAGTTACTTCAGATTATTTTCTGAGTGTAATACAGAAAATATTTTTGAAAACAGTATTTTAATGGTGATGGCTTGGATTTCTTTAAGCCATCACAACTAATGTCATTGATAACCGTATCATTTCTAGGATACCCCAGTCTCTTACTCTATATCTTTTCTCTCTCTCTTTTTTTAAAGTAAATAAGTACTGCTTTCATTGCATTAACTCATGTAATTAGCCTTTTGTAGCTTCTGCTACAGATAAACTACACTGAGTTCTGGCAGCCCTTACCAAGCACTTGAGAAGTCATACACATCTTTAACAATTACACTTTAAAAGACATTGGACCCTGTGGATGTGACAAGGATAATGTGGACTAAAATTACATAGTCTCACCTGAATAGCTGAGTGTCCCATTGCCCACCTGCCTGGGATCATTGGTCAAACATGAGTGAGAGCTGAGGACCAGGCAGAAGGCAGTCATCGGGTTTCTGATGTGAGAGAAACAAACCAGTGCAGCAATCCTATTAGGTGCAATGACAAAAAGAAATTGTAAAAAAAACAAGCAGAAGAACTCCTCAGGACCAGTGGTGAGAAGGGCGATATTGGGAGGGTGGGGGGAAGGTGAGGTAGAAAGGGAGAACAGATTGCAAGGATCTACATATGGCCTCCTCCCTGGGGGGCTGACAGCAGAGAAGTGGGTGAAGATGGTGTAATATTTGACAAAGTAATATAATTTATAAATTATCAAGGGTTCATGGGGGAGAGGGGAGCTGTGTGAGAGGGGGAAAGTGAGCGGAGACCAGGGCACAAGTAGAAAGCAAGTGTTTTGAGAATGATGAGGGAACCAAATGTACAAAACTGCTTGGCATACAATAGATGTATGTATGGATTGTGATAAGAGTTGTATGAGCCCCAATAAAGTGATTTAAAAAAATAAACCCCCAATACATGGGCAACTGTCCCCAGTAGACATTTTCTGAATTCTGAGGCTGTCTGGAAGGAGGCGAGGGGTGCTAGGGGAGCTAGGTCAAATGTTTTACATGGTAGACCATAAGTAAAGAAATATTTATAAATTTAAAATTAATTATCAGAGGGAATTTCAAAAATTCAGGGGGAAATAGGATGCAAAACCAATGGTATTTTCCCACAAGCTACTTGAAGACCCTTCACATAGACAAAGAAAACTGTTTTAAATTAAAGATAAAAGACTGAAACCTTCTGCAGTTTCACTGTGCTTAGAAAACAAGGGCCGTTGGGTTAGGAACGCGCTTGTGCCACACAGCTCTCTGTATCAGGATGGCTGTTGGATGTCAACGCAGCTCCAGGCAGAAGACAACCAGTTGAACATACAAGCATCTTGATGGACAGAACTGAATCTCCCAGAACCTTTCAGGTCTTTCTGCCAAAATCCCAAAAGGCCACGCCCTAGGAATATAGGGAAACAAGAGACGAGCTGAATCCTACTAAATCTGTAACTGACCAAGCTCTGTCACAACCACATACAACTTGAAACATACAATGCTCCCCTAGTTCCTGAATGCTTCCCCATAGCCCCACCAACCCCCCCCCCCCATTCTACCTTACAAATCCGGCTAGGCCAGAGGATATAAACTGGTACAGATAAAAACTGGAAACACAGGGAATCCAGGACAGAGGATCCTGTCAGGACCAGTGCTGGGAGTGGTCATACCAGGAGAGTGGAGAGAGAATGGGGTAGAAAGGGGGAACCAATTACAAGGATCTACATATAATTTCCTCCCTAGGGACTGGACAACAGAAAAATGGGCGAAAGGAGACATAGAACAGTGTAAGATGTGACAAAATAATAATAACTTATAAATTTTCCAAGGTTCATGAGGAAAGGAAGAGTGGGGAGGGAGTGGAAAAAAAGAGGAGCTGATACCAAGGGCTCAAGTAGAAAACAATGTTTGGAGAATGATGATAGCAACAAATGTACAAATGTGCCTGACACAATGGATGGATGTGTGGATTGTGATAAGAGTTGTATAAGCCCCCAATAAAGTGATAAAAAATTAAATTTAAATAATTCAAAAAACACATAACTACAGATGATTATATAACTAATAATAAAGGGGAGGAATAAGAAGCAGATTAATAGATCATCTTAATAGAATTAGCACCCAAAAACTTTGACTAAATACTTTGACTAAATAACTATGACTAAATACAGCCAAGAAAAATAGAGGAAAAGATAGACTTTCTTTGAAACTATGAATAATTTCATAAGAGAATTTATCTATATAAGAACTACCAAATGGGCATTTAGAAATGAAATATATAATTTATTATTGAAGATTCCCTTATTGTGGTTACACAAAGGTACGAGCTCCTAGGTGGTCCTTGAGAAGGTTCTTATATGATAAAACATATCAGTCTTGATGGCATTCTCCAATAGATAAGGGAAGAAACTAGTTACTACAGGGGAAAGTTCATGCTTTTTATCCCCAGGACTTGACATGTCCTCCCACTGTGGAAGCAAGCAAATCTGGAAATTGCTTTCCATAAGGCACTGCACTAAAAGGGGAATTTAAGAGAGAATAAAATGTTTTGTCTTTTTTTTTTTTTGGAGGGGTGCATCACTGCCCTTTGATGGTCGTGGGAGCTACCAAGCCTTGCTCCTGGAGAGCCGCTGCTGGATTTGAACCACCAAGCCCATGGGCCGCAGTCCCGCACTCAACCACTACATCACCAGGGCTCAGCCCTAAAAATAAAATTTTCTGATGAAAATCAAAAGCCAGTGAAAAGTACTAGATTTTTCAAATGTAAACAGAATCCGAAGACAAGAGGTTTTTATTTAAAAAAAAAAAAAAAAGCTACAATTGAAAATTTACTAGGGGGCTGAGCCCCGGTGGCATAAGTGGTTGAGTGCAAGACTGCGGCCTGCGGGCTTGGTGGTTCAAATCCAGCAGCGGCTCTCAGGAGCAGCGCTGGGTAGCGCCCATGACCACCAGAGGCAGTGATGCCCCCCCCCCAAAAAAAAAGAAGAAAATTTATTAGTAGAAGTTCGGGCCTGTTGGTCTGCTAACCATAAGGTCAGCAGTTCAAAACTACCAGCCGCTCCTCTTGGAAAAGATGAGGACTTTCTACTCCCACAAAAAGGGTAACAGTCTCAGAAAACCAGGGGCAGGTCTGCCATTTCCTATGGGGTGTCTGAGTCGGAACCAAGAGTCAGTGGCAGTGAATTTTGTGTGTTTGCTTGTTTGGTTGGTTGGTGTCAGAGGACCAGCTCCTAACACATCATCACAGGTCTGGTCTGGTTGATTCAATTGTACAGCGATAATAATTAAAGATTATAGTAAACTCATAGAAAATATGAGAGACAGAAATAATGGAGTGACAGCTTATGGTAACATGGCCTCCAAGACGGCCATGATCTCCAAAGCCAGGTCCACACACAGCATGGGCAGGAAACCAGGGCCAAGAGGAGAGACCTGGGTGGAGGCCAAGTTTTTGCAGACCAGGGTTTATATAAATGTGGAGGATGTGATTACAGGTAACCACATGTCACAGGACAGGGGTTGCACTATAGAGTATATAGCAATGAGGGGGAAGGACATCGGGCCATACATGTATTAGGAAGGGGAAGTATCAGGTCCCATGTGTGGCAAGGGCAGACCTCAGCTTCATGATGGTGGCCTAACTTTGATGGCCCTTGAGCAGGAGACTTGATTCAGCTAAACCTTTCAGGGAAGTGACCCCTTGTCCTAACAGCAGGGAGTGAGCCCTATCTTTTCTGGGAGAGACAATGACATCCGGTTGGCTGGAGCCTTTAGAGAGAATATCTCTAAGCATCTGACCTCCCACCAAGTGCTGGAAAACAGCTCTAATACTTGGCTGATACTCTGGATTTGGGGGAAAGTCATATATGTGTGTGTGTGTGTATGTATATATGTATATATATATATATTTTTTTCATCCCAGTTTGGTGTGGTTAAAATATAGGTGTTTGGTGCTAGAGATGCTGATGGCTTCCTGGGGTACTCTCTCGCTGATGTGGTTTACTGATTGATAAATCACAGCAATAGTGTCCCCTTTAAAATAAAGAAGAAGAGAGCCCCTTCATTTCCACACTCCCAAGTGTTCTTCCTCTCTGACCCATTGCTGTCCAGTCAACAATGGCACATGGTGACCCTGCGAGAGAGAGCAGAGCCGTCGGATAGGGTTTCCAAGGCCATGCTCTTCATGAAGGATCCCTGGCAGTGCAGGGTGTTAAGTGTTGGATTGCTAACTACAAGGTGGGTGGTTCAAACCTACTCGTCACTTGACTGGAGAACGGTGAGGAGACGCGCTCCCATAAGTATGTGTAAGCGGGCTATGGATCAGTCCTGTTCTGTCCTATAGGGTCACGATGAGTTGAATCAACTGGGCAGCAGTGTGTTTTAATCTTTACGGAGGCAGACTACCACCTTGTTCTTCTCTGGAGCAGTTAGTGGATTTGAACAGTCAACCTGTAGGCTAACAGCTGGGCGCCTTAACCATGGCACCACCCAGACTCCTTTTTCTTTTCCTATCATCTGATTTTCACTATGGCTTACTACGAAATCTCTTCTGTGGTGGAGAAAGCGTCTTTCAGTGATAGCCAAACACAACCTTCTCTTTCAGCAGTAAGGAACAAAACTTCCCAGACTTTCTGTCAACAGCCCAGAAATGACTTCAACTCAGGAACTTAACAAATAATATTCCTGATTGCTTATTTTAAACCTAGTATACCTCCCCAAGCTGATTCTTTGGGTTACCTGGATCCAAGGGCCCCGGTGGCAAGTTAGCTGGCCAGGGAGACTGCACCTTCGCAGAGCTTTCTCTGGTTCTGAGGTTCACTCAATGCACAGGCGTAAATCTGTTCCATGAACATCTTCGGTGATTTGAGTAGATTTTTTACTTTTGTAAATGCAAAAGTTCAGCTGAGACGTTCAATAATGACGGCAAGAATATATGGTGAAATTCCCAAGCAAAATTCCTCCTCTGTGCTGATTTGTAGCATAAGCAGTTAGTGCCTGGCACTGCAAGCTAACAACAAACATGCGACCACATACATACATTCCACTGTGCAAAGGAGTTCAGAAGCTGAGATTGGGCGGCTGTGAGTCTTGTGGATAATGATGAGCTACTCAGCTCCTTCTGTATACTTTGGTAATCTTTAGTATAGCTTCTGCTGGTTTAGAATTGTTTCAAATTCACCAAGAAAATAAAAACAGAAACCATGCACAAAAGGGAAATTTTTGACAATGGGATATAAAAAAAGAGACTGATATTTAAATCTTATTAAAAACATCTACACTTCAACAAGAAAATAATCCTATTAAAAGATGGATAGAAGACATGAATTAAGACTTAACTACATCATAATAATAATTTATAAATTATCAAGGCTTCATGGGGGGAAAGGGAGTGGGGGGCGGGGGAAATGGGGAGCAGATATCAGGGACTCAAGCAGAAAGCATGTGTTTTGAGAATGATAAGGAAAACAAATACCCAAAAGTGTTTGACATACAATGGATGTATGGGTGGATTGTGATAAGCATTGAGCCCCCAATAAAATGATTTAATTTAAAAAAGAAGGCTTAATCAAAGAAGATATTCAAGTGATCAACACACATGAAGAAATGCTTGTGATCGTTAGATCTACATTTCATGTGAGTGTGACTGACATTCTGGATGTCAATAATGACTTCTCTCTTAAGTAGAATTGTACACACTCTGTGTTCCAAAGAAAGCTAAAGGGCTGGAGGAATTCATGAGCAGGTTATTGCTGTTGCTGTTTTGTTGTTGATGATGTTGGTGTTCGAGGCCATTGAGCTTGTCCCTACTCACAGCAGTTCCATGCACAACAGCAAAGCATGCCATCCTCACAATCATTGCGATGATTAAGCCCACTGTTGCAGCCACTGCATCATTCCGTGCCCCTGACAGTGTTCCTCTGATCTTTCCCTGATCTTCCACTTTATCCAGCATGGTGCCTTTTAAAAGTAAAAAGAGAGGTGTACGTTAGATATACATCAATGTATCTTCTTGCTATATTACAGAAGTCTCTAGTCTTTTAACACAATTGTCTTGTCTTATTGTCTATGAGAATTTATGTTAAGGATTAAATATACTAAGACTTCAATGATTGCTTATGTGGAGTCATCCAATGGTGTGTCAGAATTTCACTTATAGAGTGTGATAATCAAGTCCCTATTCATGCTCAGGTCTTAATGACATTTTCTTCCTTGTGTGTTTGACTATATGTTTCTTCATCAAAAACAGTGATTTGG
Organism: Nesogale talazaci; assembly: GCA_004026705.1. NCBI lineage: Eukaryota > Metazoa > Chordata > Mammalia > Afrosoricida > Tenrecidae > Nesogale > Nesogale talazaci. Next base: position 32,008 of record PVJH01010782.1, read on the forward strand.
ACCTTTGAGTATGTATTGATTAATGTATTTATTTGTTTAAATCCTGAGCTCCTTGGCTTGTGTTGTTATAAATGAACAGAGATGCAGAGGAACTAGAAGCACACAGAATGAATCTGTAAGAAAGCCGAGGGCTACAGCTCGCTCAGGCATGTAACAAAGAACTGAGCTGTGTCCTCTCTTCTTATTCATACTCAAATTTGGGAATACGTGACTGGTTGCATTTACTCAGAATATTTTTAAATTTGATAAGTAACTTTCTTAAAACAACACTATCTAAAAAACCAGGTCATCTGGTGCTGTAAAAATACAATCTACAGGGCTAAACCCCGGTGGCGCAGTGGTTGTGCACTGGACTGCGGCCCACTGGGCGGAAGTTCAATTCCAGCAGTGGCTCCACAGGATCAAAGGCTGGGCCTCCTACTCTCACCACCAGAGGGCAGTGATGCCAAAAAATAACAAAAAAAAAATACAATCTACAAAGCAAACAGGGAGGGACCAAACAAACTCCAGGAGAGATATTCTTTCAAGGAGCATTTTCCTCCCCTTGAGAGTCAACATATGCCTGTGTGTAGACCATGCTGGCTCGAGAGTGTATCCTTGAAGTTTTTATTTGTATCCAAGTTGTAGCCATGCTCAGAATACAGCGTGCAGAAGGCTCTGGATAACAGTGACAGCCCAAAATCTATTTGCAAAGTCCCCACATCATTAACAAAGGACATAGATAATCTCAACCTCACACATGGTTTGTTAGAAAGTAGATTACTTCCTCCCTTGTCTATCCAGCCCAGAGAGGGACAGTTTTTTGAAGGCTTACCTGGCTGTGTCCTTGATGGACAGTCCCAGAGGTCAAATAGTTTTGAGTCCTGCCTCTATCAAGCATCCCCTGGCTGCCTTGGTTGGAAGGCCTTGTACCAGTCTTGTAAGCTTTTCTAACTAACATAATGTAACTGTCCCCATCACGGGCCTATCCCCACATCTATAGTCCATTCTGTAACTGTGGTGTGTTGATCTGCTGCCAATTATGAATTTGTGAACTTCCTTTGTCCCATGTCTTATTCAACTCGTATCCTGACTGGTATCCTAGGATGCCATTATGACTTCATGACAATGGCCTCCCTCATCGAGATGAGGTGTCTGTTTCTTTGTGTTGTTTCTGTCCCTTTTAAGACTTAAAATGCATTGACACAGCACATACCCAGTAAAATTAGAGTTTCTTTTGTTAATTTTTTTTTAATTTTTGATTATTTGAGTGGTGGTCAAAGATTATCATCAGAATATTTATATTCCACCTGGTTTATAAACACATTTCAACACAGATCTTTCAATACAATTTTTAGAACAGCAATTCCAAAAAGGCATTATAATGCTGCCAATCTTCCCTCCATAGTTTTAATTCTTTTTTTTCTGTAAATACAAGCAGTATACCATGAGAAATATAGATTTCCTTTTCATCTGTGCTGCCTGACCCTTTACTGAGCAACAATAGATACTTTAGTGTGAAGTTATGCCCTACCATTCTCTCTGCCTATGTTCCATCAACATACTTCTGTCGCTGGGGTCTTTAGCAGTACTGTCCTGTACACTGACCTTTAAAAGCATCAGATCTTAGTGATTAAAATATCCAATAGTCCAGTGTAGCTAAGAGTATAAGCTCTCTTCAAGGGTTATTGGAAAGTATTGATAGTCAACAGTTAGTTACTTGTTCTTCAAAATAACTGAGTCATGTCCAATCACCTAGGAAAGACTTGCCTCTGAAAATGAACAATTAATTTTCAACATGGTGATAAATATGGACTAGCATTTTTTTCTTTCCTAGCAATCTAATCCACATTCCCGAAGTTACCAAATCATATTTCCCAGTGCTGATTAAGACTTAATCACTAAATCAACATCTATTGCTATTGATAGTTTATAGCATTAATACAATCTGGGTACAGAGTATTAAGTACATCCCAAACATGATAGACCTTTAAATGTCACCCAATTTGAGTACAACATACAGCTTTTGTAACATGTTTTCCCTTCAAACATCCAAAAGAGAATCATCAATAATATTTAACCAAAAATAATAATAATAATATTTAACCAACATATCATTCACAACTATTCCCTGGGTGCCACTGTCACTTTCCTCAAAAAAATTCCATCCACATCTGCATAAGGCAGAGTAAGAAGCAAAGCAACTTCTCATCCACAATCCTCTTCCCAGCCTATTCAAGTAGGTGTCTTAGCAACATACCGTATCGACTGACTGTCCTACAGTGCAGTTATTTTGTGATTAAAAGAGAGTCTCTCGGGTTGCTTGAATAAAAATCAAAGTAATAAATACAAATTCATAAATAAAATGGTACTTCCACCTGTTGAAATGGTTGGGCCAACAAGGAGTTTTGTGTCATATCTTTTCTTCATACTATTCTAGGAGAAACTGTAAGCAAAGCTTATAAAGTACACATGAGACTTATTTCTCTTTAGGTGAGGGTAGTGGGGGAGGAGTAAGTAGAATCACCTCTCCTCATTCTTTTATCAGCAACAAGTCTCTTTATTATAATGACTTAATTTAACTAACAGAGTATTTCTCTTACATCTCTGCATGTTCTTCCCAAAAATGATAATCAAATGATAATCAAATCATTAAATATTGGAAAGTATTAAGTCTTGGTCTTAAGTCCACTTCTCACCCTAATTTCTCTCCCCAGGTGATCACCCCTAGGGACTTCAATTACCTATATTTGCAGTAACTGCACAATTTATATATATCGTCAACATAATCTTTCCAAACCCATAAGTTCCTTGGTCTTCACCTAAGTTTTCCCAGCAAGCAGAACTTGACACAAAATCCTCAACACAAATACTTTATTGAGGATATGACACATAATCAAAATGGTAAGCAATGCAGGAAAAATAAGTGAGTGAACAAGGATAAATTAGTGAGCTTGCCACAATGAAGTGATTCAGTGCTCGACCTTTCATGTACCCTTGAAGCATGTCCATCCAAATGAAGAAAGAAGGGGAAAGGCATTTACCAGCTCCTATCCTACATGAGTCAATTTTGTAGGGCGTTCACTGTCTCACATTTGTAGGTTTAACATATATGAGCACCCAGGAGGTTTCTGTTACACCCCCTACATTGGTGTTGCACCATGAGAGAATTCCTGATGCAAGAAGTAAAAGGTCCACGGCACAGGCCCAAATGGATTCACTGCCAACTTGCACCTAAATAAAACTAGATCCCACAAAACTGATTGCACAGCACCTGCCGCTAAAACACAATTGTGCAGCAGGGACGCAGCAAGGCACACATGGTAGACGTGCACCAGCCTGTGTGATCATGAGATGTTGATGAGAAGAGGTATCAGATGCCCAAAAACATGTAACCAAGTCTATGTGAAGGTCAAGGATGCAATAGGGAGCCAAAGCTCACCTGCAAAGTAATTGAACAGTCTCAGAAGGGCCACAAGGAATGGATGATTCAATCCACGGAGCAGTTATGGCACTAATGGACCACATAAATATCCTCTAGCTCCTCAATATTTCCTCCCCTTATTATTAAGGTCCTTATTTGCTTCACCTTATCGATCATGTTATATTTGTACATGCTCATTTGTATATATAAGATTGTTCAGTACATGAAAATTAAGATAGATAACCCTTCAGAAACAGTAGCAATAACAGTTCCCTGAGGGGATTGTTGAGGGTGGGTGGGGGATGAGGAGCTGATAGCATTAATGATTGTAAAACTCCTCTCACAGGGACCTAAACCACAATATTGTATGTAAACAGCTATACAGGATTGCATAATACATGTCAATAAAACTTCAGGAGTTCAAAATAAAATAGAAAACAAAACAGAAATGTGAAGCCCTAATATTCTGAATTGGTACCCAACTCTGGAATAAGTTACTGCTGCCATCACTAAAATTCCCTGATGTCTAACCAAACACAGAGCTCCTTCCAGCTGACTGCCAGCATGATCTCTACATCATCCTAAGGCAAGAAAGTCAGTGGAAATATAATAATCTCACTGCTACAACTCTTCAGATGTGGTATTCTCATAGTAGAGTTTATTTCTCTTCAATCATCTTTTAGCTAAGTAAGCTGTGTTGCTGGCATGGTGTGTATATATGTGTGCAGGAGCAGGGGAGGGTGTCCAAACATTTACATTCAAAGGAACTGTGCTTTTACATGCCTTATGCTTGTAAGGTTATGGTTGCTGTAATTCCACACTTTGGGTTCCAGATGTAGCACGTTCTAAATTCAGATGGGGGAAGGGGGAGTGGTGGTTCAGTGGCAGAATTCACGTCATTTATGTTGAAGAGCTATGTTTAATTTCTGGCCAATCCACCTCAAGCACAACCATCTTTCAGTGGTTTACCATATATTTTCGGGTACACACCAACAAGAATATTGGCCAAAGCACCTAATTTTACCACCAAAAAAAACTGCATTAAAATGTGCTGGGAAAGTTGGCTTATACACAAGTGTGTTAATCTGGGAAGACTAGAGAAACAAATCCATAGAAATTCTTATGTGTATAAGAAAGAGTTTTATATACAAGAGCAACTGAACATCAAGAAAATATCCCAGTCCAGTCCAGTTCAAGGTAATAAGTTCAATATTAGCCCTTATGTCCCATACCAGTTCATAAGTCCTCTTTAGACTCATGAAGCACATGCAATGACACCAGGACAATCACAGGTCAGGGGGTGCAGGGTCTTGTGTAACTAGTGGCGGTAAAAACATCTCAGCACTGACAGGGGTCTCCCCGTGCCTCCTCCATTTTCCAGGACTCAGGGTCTTTCAGCATGCTGCCAGGTGTCTTGTCAGCTGCAATGTCTCCCAGGAAGTGAACTGAGAGAGATAGTGTCTCCTGCCTCCAAGAAGGAATTACCACATTTCCCAGAATTCTCAGGAAAAGGCCACACCTACACAGAAGTCTCATTGGCCATCTCCAGATTGACAGTATAGACTCCACCCCTACACTCTTAATCCTCAAATTGACACCAGATTAGGTGACTGCCACAACGAGTATGTATAGTATATATTTTTGTGATGCTGAGTTACTTTAATCAGAGCTTCCAAACTGAGGCAGACTAAGAATGACCTGGACATTACTTTCAAAATATTAGGCAATGAAAGTTCCATGGGTCACGATGATCTTATTCCTATGTGCATGGGGACCAACTTGATATCAGTCAGCAACAAGTTGATATGTAGCAACAGCCATTGTTCCTATAAGATAATCAAAGTCAAGTATCTTTCATAAATATAGCAACCTCTTTCTTTGTCAGGCAGGTCATTGGCATGAGGAATCTAAAATGCCCAGTATGTTAGGCTAGGTTGACTAGAGAAACAAATCCAGAGACACTCACATACGTATAAGAAAAAGCTTTATATTAAGACTCAAATATCAAGAAACCATCCCAGCCCATTCTGGGTACATTAGAGAAACAAATCCATGAAAATCATATGTCTATAAAAGAGATTTTTATATAAAGGGTAAGTGTACATTAAGAAAACATCCCAACCCAGTGCTACCTAAGCCCATAAGTTCAATCTTAGGCCCATATGTCCAACACCGATTTACAAAGTCCTCATCAATCTCACAAAACATACACAATGACACCAACTTCAGGAGGAAAGCTGAATCAGTGAGCGTGTCAGCATCTCAGCGCTGCCAGGGGTCTCCATGCAGTTGCTCCAGCACCCAGGGCTGCATCAGGGTAAGTCCATGTGGCTTTTCCTCAGGGGTGTCTTGCAGGAAGTGAGTCTTGCCAGCTGAAGCAGGGAACTGGCTAAGGCAGCTGCACTCTGGTCTCACTTCCTGGAAGCAAGAGATCTGAGAACTAGAAAGGCAAGGCTTACCGAGCCATTTATCTCTCCACATTTCAATTGATCCCACATGTGTTTATCAGCCAGGTTGACATAATAAACCTTAACTATCTCAATATCATTCTCTTCTGGATCATCAGTCTATATGTTCCCATGCCATGTTTAAAGGTCCCAACTTTTCCCTATCAATGTCCTCACTTTAGTATCAGATAAAATTGGATTCTTTGTTTTCATTCATATGTATGATAGATGTTTGATGTTAAGCATAAGTGTGATTTCATTAATGTCTGGAAATTATATATGACTAAAGAATTGTGTACAGGTGCCAGGTTGGCAAGGGGCAGATTTTGATAGGTAGGTTTATTGTGCCAATATGGCTAGTGAATACATGTGGGATTAACTGAAGGGCAGAGAGATAAATGGCACAGTGAACCTCGTTTTTCCTTTTTTAAAATTTTTAATCATTTTATTGGGGGCTCGTAAAAGTCTTATCACAAATCACACATCCATTGTGACAAGCACTACTATACATTTGTTTCCCTCATCATTCTTAAAACATTTACTTTCCACTTGAGTCCCTGGTATCCGATCCATTTTTCCCCCTTCCACTTTCCTTCCCCCTCCCCTATGAACCCCTGATAATTTATAAATTGTTATTTTGTCATATCTTACACCATCTGACATCTAACCCTCACCCACTTCTCTGCTGTCCATCCCCCAGGAAGGAGGCCATATATAGATTCTTGCAATCTGTTCTCCATTTCTACCCCACCATCCCTCCATTCTCCTCTTATCATGCCTCTCACCACTGGTCCTAAGACATTCTTCTGTTCTGGATTCCCTGTCTTTCCCATTCCTATCTCTACCAGTGTACATCCTCTGGTCTAGCTGATTTGTAAAGTAGAACTGGAATCATGATAGTAGGGCTGGAGGAGGAAGTATTCAAGAACTAGAGGAACACTGTATGTTTCATCATTGCTACATTGCACCCTGACTTCCTTGACTCCTCCCTAGGACCTCTGTGAGGGGATGTCTAGTTGCCCACAGATGAGTCTTGGGTCCCCACTCTACAGTCCCCCTTATTCACAATGATATAATTTTTTGTTCTTTGATGCCTGATAGCTACTCCCCTCAATACCTCATGAACACCTAGGCTGCTTCTTTCACGTGGGCTTTGTTGCTTCTCAGCTAGATGGCTGCTTGCTTATCTTTAAGCCTTTAAGACCCCAGACACTATATCTTTTGGTAGCCAGACACCACCAGCTTTTTTCACCACATTTGCTTATGCATCCACTTTGTCCTCAGTGATCATGTTGGGAAGGTGAGTATCTGAGACTACCGAATTATTAGAACAAGGTGTTCTTGTATTAAGGGAGTACTTACGTAGGAGCCCACTGTTCATGTGTTTCCTTAATATTAACCCTATAAGTAAATGTACATAGATCTATTTCCCCTTCGCCTTATATAAATATATTTACACATGTATATGACTGTGTTCAGATCTCTATAAAAGCTCTTTTTTACTATTTCTTTTTACTTTTTACTTTCCTCTTGTCCCACTACCATGTTCAACCTTCATTTGGGTTTCAGGAATTCCTCTTGGCTACACTGTCCTTAATCTAGCCCTGCCAGGACTCCTATACCCTCCTTGCCATTGATTTTTGATCACTTGCTGTTCCTGTATCCCTGGGCCTGTCAACACCTACTCTCTTACTCCATCTCCCCCTCTCCCATGTCCCCCCATAACTGTCATCCCATTGTTCTCTTTTCTGGCTTGGTTATCCCGCCTTTCCCTTCCAGATAGAAAAGCAGTGATAACAATATGCCCCGATACAGACAATAAGAAATAAAACAATAGCCACAACAGAAAGGCAACAACATCAACAACAACAAACCCTATAAATAGTTCAAGGTCTATTTGTCATCCTTTATGACTGTTTTGCAGTCGAGTCTGACTGGGCACCTTGCCCTGGCCCACAGTATGTTTTTCGTGTTCCCTGGGGACTTCATTGCTCCGCTTCCCTTGCTGCTCTGTTGCACACCCCCAGTGTCTGACTTCAGTATGTGAGCTCAGGGTGGGCCACAATTCCTGCCATGTATCTCTAGTGTTGTCCTCCTGGTCCTATGGATCAGTGAGAAATGTTTTATCTCCTGGTGGGGTCGGTCCTGTGGTCCTCTTTGTGCGTTGGCTTCTCTGAGCAGAAATAATGTCCTCAGGACTTGGTGGGGAGAGTCTTGTCCACATAATTGGTAATGGAAGTCTCACCTTTGTTGTTTGATGTCTTGCTCTTTGATGTTTGAACCAATGTGTGGCTGCCCTGCTTGTTTTGTGCCTCAGTTTGCAAGATACACTACCTGCAGGACACCTAACACATGGACTGTGTCTCTATAAGTTGAGGTTCCTTCAAGATCTGCTTTGCCACACTACTAGAGTATACATTACTTTAGCTGAGGACTGTCGAACCCTGTCATCTGGCTGACTGTTGGTGACCTGCCTTGCTGTTTATTGCCTGGGGTCAGATAGCGTGAATTGCATTATAGAGGACTACTCAGCAGTCCTCAAGACTTGAAGGACTACGAGTGTATTAGCTGTCTCACAGAAGTGAGTTGCGCATCTATTTGTATGACTTTATAGATTAATTATAATTGATATATATAATTGTGTGTATAAATATATATATATATATATATATATATTCATTAGTGTCCTGGTTTTGTTTCTCTAGAGCATAGGTGCTCAATACATTGATCGTGATCCACTAGTTGATTGCAAATGTAGTGTGGGTAGTTAACATGGCATTAAAAAATAGACATAAGACTTTCATCAATCCTGTCACTTAATTGCTAATCAGATGCAATCTGAGGTGTTAAACACATGCACAAATAATTGTGCTAAGTACAGCAAAACTGACACGCTAAGTTTTCGCCAATTTTTAGACCTTGGTTTTTTCTCTTAAATATAAGATAGGGTATTAAAATGATTGGGGGAACTGGATCAAGAAAAAAGACAAAAACATCACTTTCATATGGAATGGAAGATTTTGACACTATAAATTGACATTCAGCTGAAGTCCAGAGCGTATGAACAGTTCTGGAACTTACTCACAGAGGGGTAGTACTCAAACATGAGAAAATGTGTTACCTCCTTGACTGCATTATTTGGCTCTACTTATTGATGTAAGTCAGCTTTTGCCCACATCAAGATCATTAAGTACCATTCCACCAAGACTAATGATCATTTGGAAGTGTGTTTGAGGCTGCCTGTCAGCATCCCTGACTCATTCCATGCTGTGCAAGTCATCCGAATAAACTTAGGTAATGACAAAAATATACATAGTTAATTGTATTGTTGTGCAATACGGACTCATGCAGTTATACAAGGTACATAAACATACATTGTACATATAGAGAATTCTGATTTATGAATAAATGTAATAAATATATATTTTGCATTTTTATAGCTGGTAGATCATTTTGACTTGATCATTTTATAAGCAGCTCACATTCCAAAAAAGTGTGAGCAACCCTACTCTAGAGAACCCTGTCTAACATAAGCAGTATGTTAGGCTAAGATGACTAGAGAAACAAATCTATATATGTATGAGGAAAAGCTTTACATCAAGAAATAAGCATCTATCAAGAAAGCATCCCAACCCAGTCAAACTCATGTCCATAAATCTGATACTAGTCCAAAGTCCTTCTTCAGGCTGACACGCCACATATAAGGATGCAGAATGCAGCAATATCACAAGTTAGTGGGTGCAAAGTGATGTGGATCTAATGATGGTGGAAGCAAAGGTCTCAGTGTGCATGCCAGCAGGAAGATGAAGAGAGAGGGGAAGAAAATTCTCCCAGGACCCTCCTTACAAGTAGGACATGCCCACCATCAGGCTGTAACCTGATTGACAAGCTAAACACTTTATATATAAAGTGTTTATATATTTATAAACACTTCAAGTTGACATGAGATTTTGTAACTACCACAACCAGGAACTAGTTATCACTTCAAGTTTAGTTAATCATTTGTTGTGTTCTTTAAGGTATATGGGTACCTCCTTGAATTCAGGATTTCAAATGTGACATAGAGTTACAGGGATGAAAAGCACAGATTCAAAAGAATATCATGAGCAGTGATGGTAAAACAAACCATCTTCGCTTCTATCCTTGGCTGATTATAGAAGAGGCACAGTTCTCTACCTTTCACTGAATCCATGCACGATAATTATATAACCTAAGGTCAAGTTGAAGATATATAAAAGTGTGGGGTGGTATTCAACCTGTAAATGAGATCATAGTCTAGCAGTGTCTCCTTGTGGGCATGGCCTTCTTATAAGGAGGGTCCAGGAACCCTCTCTCTGTTTCTGTCTTCACCTTCCTGCTACCTGGCCAGCCGGAGAGCTGCCAGAGCCCTGCCATGTTTCCACACAACTTTGCTTGTCCTCCTCCTGCATTTCACACCATTGCATGTGGTTACGTGAGTCTGAAGAGGGACTTATGGACTAGAATCAGTCTTCAGGATTTGAGTTGGGCTGGGCTGGGATGTGTTCTTGATATATAATTACTCCATGATATAAAGTTCTTTTTTATGCCTATGTGAGTGTCACTGGATTTGTTTCTCTAGTTAACCAGCCTAACACACCGTGCCTTTTGCAATCTAACTCTTTCATGAAACAGGGTCTTTCTGCAACCTTGAGACTGGGTTGTCCTTGTGACTTGCTTTGGACAATACAATGCAGTGGGAGTGACACTGTACCAGGAGCAAGTCTAGCCATAGAGGATTTGACTGTTTGTGCTTGTTTTCTCTTCTTGAAACCTACTTCCATCAAGTGAACAAACCCAAAGCCACCATACTAGAAAACAACAAAACACACAGAGCTGAAAAGCCCCACGAATTACAACAATCCTACACCAGTCAGGCAGAAATGGATCCATCAGTTACTACGGGCATTTGAATGTGTCTACCCAAGACCTGGAGAACTAGTCGGCTGGGCTTAGCACAAATCACTGACTCATATTATGAGAAGATCAATGGTTGATATCTTAAGCCACTATATTTTAGGTTGTTTGTTACACACAAGACACACGCTTTGGCAGTTGAAGACAAAGCATCATCTTGGGAACACAGTACCATGTATTGGTCTTTTGTTCTAGGCATAGATAGTATCCTGGAGCACAGCACACCAAATCTCCTGAAAGTTAACCTCAGACTAGCAGATGAGCTTAGCCTTTGAGGCCAAGAGAGCCCTGGTAGTGTCGTGGTTGTATGTTTGGTGACAATTCAAGGTCAGTAATTCAAAAACACCAGCTGCTCCACAGAAGGAAGATGGGTTTCCCGCTCTCGTAAAGAGTTACAATCTCAGAAACTCACAGGGGCAAGTCTGCCCTGTCCTAGAGGGTTTCTATGAGGAGGCATTGACTCAAGGGCAGTGATCTTGGTTTGGTTTTTTTTTTTTGGGGGGGGGGGCGTAACTCACTGTACTATTGCCTTAGGATGAGCACTTGTGCAAGACATGAATTCTGTGATCATGTACCCTTTGTCTCAGCTCCTTTGCCATGAAAATGGGTCTTGAATCCAAGGCACTTATGGGAAAGCAGACATATGTAAGTCCTAGAATGGTGGAGCTGGCTGAGCGAGGTAGGTAGAGAAGGCAGACCTAGGTATGGAAACGAATCTGCTCAATTAAGGAAGAGAGCATTCCTTTTTGAAAGTTTGTTTTTAATTGGAATGATGTTTAAAACCTTCCTGGAAGGTCATGAAGAACTTCCATACCTTTAATTTCTTGATTCTCTCTGGAGGATTACACCTAGGAAACCCACATGGGGGGAATGAAGCAATTACTGCTACTGCTGGGTAAGCAGGTTAAGATTGTGTTCCCTGAGAGTACAAAGAAACTATAAATTTAGAGGTAGGAACACTTCTGCTCAGTTAGCTCTCATTGCACCAGTGTTCTACCAAAGCATCCCCTCTCTCATTCCTGTACATTCTAGAAGATGCTTTTTGGTTTTGTTTTTTACTTTTTTGTTTCTCATTACCTCTGTGTGAGTCTCGCAAGGTAATATCTCTTCCCAGAGGGCCCCTAAAATGAGTTCCTGGTAAGTATGATGAGTCGTGAGTGGGTTTGGAGGAATGAGGACAAAGCATATCTTAGACAAACAAGGTAAGTGTAAGCCGCACACAAGTTGGACAAGTCTTGCCAATATATAGTACACACCCGGTCACCCTTTTTGTCATTAATTAATTAATGAGAGATAACAGTGTGGAATCCCAGATGCTCTAATAGCCTAGTGAAAAATGTGCTGGATTTGAAATCAAGACATGTTCATTGAGATGATGGCTCTCTAAAATTCAGGGTCTATATAATAGAGACAGAGGATCCACATTATAGATTGTGGCTAAGCATTGGGCTACAATCCCCACGGTCCGCAGTTGAAAACCATCAGCAGCTCTGAGGGAGAAAGACTCGGCTTTCTACTCCTTCCTGGTCAACAGTTACAGTCTCAGAAGTCTACAGGGAGTCACTGTGAGTTACCATTGACTCAATGGCAGTGAGAAGCTTAACGCACTGTGAAAAAGAATACTGTAGGTTACTTCATCTGGTAAGCCTGTCTTCATATTTTTTTCCTTACTTGATAAAAAATGATAATTTTTAAAATTCTAAATCTGTTCAGCTTGTCTAACACACTTCTGATGGTTTTATCATGTTTGCAGCAGCATTTTATTTATTTATTTAGACCTTCTGGAAAAATTGGAAGGGTGATGTTAATGACTTTTCCTCTGGCCTTCATGGTTGCCACCACCTTGAGGGGCTGATGATTATGGTTTTATATCCAAAGTATCTTGATTTGTCTATATCCCTTCTGAACTTTGTGTGTGCCCACAATGTGGCAGGAGGCATGCCAGGTAAAGTGATACAGGTCTAACCTGTGCGTCCAGAGACCACGTCAGCCTTTCAGCCCACGAGTGGTTACTAGCAGCAGACTGATAATTTACTAACCGTCACAAGTTCTGCAGTTGTGGAAAGTCACTTTAATTATTTCTGAGAATTCCCAGGATAGTCTCCTGTGAGTTCTCAGCATGTACTCTCTAACGGGCATAATCATCCATTTTCCTTTCCTTTGACTTAGGCTATTTTTTTGCCAGAGAATGCTGTATGAAAAGTAATGAAACCATGACTCTTAATTATGTCTAGAGCTGAACTCATTCCCATGTTAGAATAACCAACCAATTCAGATCAAAAGGACAACATTGACTCGAGGACAGAGTTCAGAGGTTTAGGGAAAATGGAGGAATTGAAAGCCCCGCAGGAGTAAGTGATGGGATATTGAGGGGAAGGTAATAGCTGAGATGAGCATGTGAATTGTTGAATGCGAAATTGATGATTTCTCCTATAAGCCTTTACCGGATTCATAATAAAATGTCTAGAACTTAAAAAAATAAAAGCAATGGGAAATTATGCCAATGTGAGCACATTGATCTTTGAGTTGCCAGTTCCAGGTAACTGTGTTCTCAGACATCCAAGGAGCCTGTGCCCATCTCTATTTTGCATGCACATGTGGAATGCTTCTCTCTTGCATTCAGTCTCACTGTTTACTATGAAAGGACTGAAAATGTGCTCTGACAAAGTCCTTCATTTCTTTTAGTTTCTGTCATGAGAGTCTTCAACCACTTGGCTTGGAAAAAGCCTCCACCCAATAACCAAATCAGGTTGTACGTTTTGACATAAAGCTTATTTTCCCACCTCCAAGAAAAATTCATTCTGTCTTCTTAGGCAAACGTCAATCAATACATATAAAGTTGGGTTGCCCTACACAAAGATGAATCAGATCCTAACCGTGTATTCTCTAAAATTCTATAAGTAAGAACTAGTTACAAAAACTACATACACACGTGCACATATATAGCATGGCCTAGGATAAACATTATATATTGAAGGTACTGCTATTCCTATTCTATCTCAAGATACATTTTCAAAGGTTCCTGTACCTATTATAAGTATTTTTTCTTCATTTCTTCCTTCCTTCCTCCTTTCCCCTCTCTCATCTGTATACATACACAATAGTGTCATATACATATACATATATGTATAAAATGGCCCCAAAAGAGGGAGTGGGATGCTATGGAGAAATGGGGAAGTAAAAAGTTCCCTGTCTCCATGAAACTGTCATTTTACTAGAGAAAGCTAGATAATTAATGAGTGAAAATTATACTTGAGGAAAGAAGTAAATTCCAAATGGTATTAAGATGAAAACATAAAACAGAACAATGTGATCATTTTTAGAAGGAAACTCTAGATATGATAGGAATACTCCAACATAAGAAAAGTTATCTAAGTGTAAAATTGTAATGTGTGTTAGAAATGTTGAAAGGTGAGAAATGAATAAGAGCAAGGGATAAGACTGGAAAGGTAAGAAACCATTTCATGAAGACTCTTTCATGGCTTGATAAACCACTTGAAATCTGGGTTGAAAAGAATGGGAAATCACTGGTAGGTTTTATGAAAGGAAGTGAGGAGTTCTTGTTTTATATGGTGGTAGGCATATATGTACACATGTATTATATAATCTATTACACTATTTTGTATCAAGATTTTGAAACTTATTTGCAAATGTGTTCCTATGTTAATCCTTTTCATAAATTAGTTTTGAAGTGTTTCCCTTTTCTATAGATGCTAAGCATGCTTTATATATTTGCCTTTTTTAGGAGGATAGGAGAGTGTATACCCACTTAATGAATTCCATATGGTAGTGTCTACTTTCAAAGCATGATGCTTTCCATGGTTTGGGGCAAGTATTTGGGAACATTTTTCTTACTCGAACATCAATGCTTCAGTATCTCAGCCTCAGGAGGGAGGTCATGCCCACACAGAAGCTTTATTGGCTATATTTTGATTGACTCTGAATTCTCAAATTGACTCCAGATTATGTAACTATGTTTATGTAAAATGATTTCTTGTAAACAGTTGGCAACTCCTCAGAAAGTTAGATGTTTACTTCTCAAATAAGATTTTCCTATGCTTTCTTTTGTTCTTGTTGCTGGGTTGTTGTTGTTGTTTGTGTGCTTGATTTTTTTGTTCTATGACATTCTTTCAGTGAAATCCAGAGTAGGAAATCTATGGAGACACTAACTGAACTAATAGTTTCTTGGGAGTGAAAGGAAATCAGGAGCTAATAAGAATACATACAAAAAAGAAGAGAATTTTCTAAAATGGACTGTAGTGATGACTGTACAACTCTTTTCAATATGCTTAAACTTTTGCATAATGTGGGATTTAGCTATCAATGTATTAACTAACTGCTAAAAATGTTTTAAAATTCATAGACAAGGTTCAGTAAAACTTAAAAAAAGAGCATCAGAGAGGAAACATAATAACCTAACAAGATACAATCTAATAAGTGGGAGTTAAGAAGGTATGTATATAAAGCATACCAAGGGAAAGTGATTTTTCTGACAAAAATGTTTCATCCTCTGGGTCTTCATGCAGACAGACCAAAGGAATGGAAAAGGGAAACCAAACCAGTGTCTCTGAATTTCTCCTCCTGGGCTTTTCAAGTTGGCCAGCACAGCAGGCACCTCTCTTTGCGCTCTTCCTGTGTCTCTACCTAGCAGGACTCTTGGGGAACTTGCTCATCTTGCTGGCGATTACCTCAGACCATCACCTCCACACACCCATGTATTTTTTCCTTGCCAATCTGTCCTTGGTAGACCTCTGTCTTTCCTCAACAACGGTTCCCAGGCTGCTGATGAACATCCAAACACAGGCTCAGTCCATCTCCTACCCTGCCTGCCTGGCTCAGATGTTCTTCAGTATAATGTTTACCAACATGGACAACTTCCTTCTCACCGTGATGGCCTATGACCGCTATGTAGCAATCTGTCACCCTTTGCATTACTCCACCATTATGACCCAGCGCCTCTGTGCCTGTCTGGTGACTGTGCCCTGGGTCATTGCCACTTTGAACCCCCTCTTGCACACTCTTCTGATGGCCCGCCTGCACTTCTGCTCTGACAATGTCATCCACCATTTCTTCTGCGATATCAACTCTCTCCTCCCTCTGTCCTGTTCTGACACCAGCCTCAATCAGTTGATGGTCCTGGCTGTGGTGGGGCTCATCTTCGTGGTACCTTCAGGGTGTATCCTGGCATCCTATACACGAATTATCTCTGCGGTGATGAAAGTCCCCTCTGCCCAAGGAAAACTCAAGGCTTTCTCCACCTGTGGCTCCCACCTGGCCTTGGTCATTCTTTTCTACGGAGCGATCACAAAGATCTATATGACTCCTGTATCTGCTCATTCAACTGAAAAAGATTTAGTGGCATCAGTAATTTTCATTGTGGTAACACCTGTGCTTAATCCCTTCATCTACAGTTTAAGAAACAATGAACTGAAGAGGGCATTGAAAAAGGTCCTAGAGCAAACCAAAATCTTCCAGTGATTGGCTGGCAAAAACAGAAATAAATAGGAAGAGTAAAGAAGGAGTGAAAAGGGGGACCTTATTATGAATGTTTGTGTGTCTGCTAGAAATTGCAAGTGTAATTCTCCCTCTTCTCTAGTGAAAGGACTTAAGAAAATTTTGCTAGATCATGTAAGAAAAAGATCTGAACCCTGAAAGTTCTATTCCTGAAAGACTTTTGTATGTGTCGGATGTTGTAATCATGCTTGGAATATAGACTGTCTCCAAGTTTTCTATTCAAGTGGTCTTGGAGAGGGCTGGAACAAGAACATTTCTGATAAAGAGGCTAGAAACAATGTACAAGTCATGTTAAGATTTATTTCTTGTCCCTCTCATGCTACCTATCCTAGATACTGAATACCTGTGCTTGCCTGATGCCTGCCCCTATCGACCCATAAACCAGACCTGTGTGCCACTCCCATTGCCAGCAGATTTTTCACAGTCCCTAGTTCTTTGTGTGCAGTGGTTATGTATTGGGATTCAAGCCTCATAGTGGGCTGTTCAAAATCGCCAGCAACTCCACAGAAGGAAGACTACACTTTCTACTCCTCTCATTAGTTACAATCTCAGCCAAAACCCACAGGGAGATCACGATGCACTAGCATCAACTCAATTACAGAGAGTTGGGGTTTGGGATCCAGTTATTTGTGCCTTTGATTCTTGATTCAAATTGCAAGATGGCCATGCCTGATTGGGCAACCATAGAGCTGCTGCCATGACCCTAGCACACGGAAAACTGTAGAAAACAAAGACAGTCTCCAATTTCCTCCTGTATTAAACATCATGTTTTACTTCCCAAATCCTGACTAAAGAGTTTCTATTTGAAGTGTTGCTAAATATTAGCTCTCTGACAGAACCTCCGAGTTACCATAGTTCTCATAAGAATTTATCCTCAATGGAAAAGAACAGCCTGACTCAAGGTCATACACACACTCCTCACCTGGGGGCCAGTGAACACGCACAGCAGCTAAGCACTCAGCGAATAACCAGAAGATCAGTGACTCAAACCCACCAGCGCTCCACAAGAGGATGAAGTGGGGAGATGCTTATGCAAAGATGATCACCTTAGAAATTCTGAGGCAGCTCCGATGTGTCACAAAGGTTCACTGTGAGTTGAAGTTTACTCAACAGCAACCAACAACAAGGGGCAGATTGAACTCAATCGTTGGACTGCTGATCTCAACCAAGATACCCCTTGTGTTAGTCTGGGTAGACTAGAAAAAGAAATTCATAAACACTCATATGTGTATTAAATAAAGAGCTTTATACAAAGGACAATTGCATATTGAGAAAATGTACCAGCCCAGTCCAAATCAAGTCCATAATTCCAATATTAGCCCATATGTCCAATACCAGTCTATAAATTCCTTTTCAGACTCACACAGCACATGCAATGACGTCAAATACAGGTAGATTCCAGGACAGTAGGTGGAAAGTCTTGTGGATCCAGTGGTGGTGGAAGCAACTCAGTACTGGCATAGGTCTCCACATGGCTCCTCCAGCTCTGGTTCCATCAGCATAGCTCCATGTGGCTTGTCAACAGGAATATCTTGCAGAGAGAGAGTCTGGCTGCCAGTGAGCTATTTATCTCCATAGCACCTCCAACTGAGGTCATCAAGCTGAGACCTGATTGACAGGCTAAACTCCACCTCATTCACTATTAATATTTTCAAATTGACACCAGATTATGTAACTATCACGCCTGTGAAGGGCCTTCTTAGTTTCATGGAAACTCATCATAATCAACCAATTTGTATGCTGAACATATCATCAAAGAAACTGGAGTCTGTGAAAAAGAATGGAAGGGAGTGAAAGATGGTGATCGACTAGCACATATGGGAGGGACTCCACAGAGAACAGCACAAAGGAGCCACTGAGGGGAGATCCAATACTTCCAGAGGTCAAGATTCTCAGCAAAATGATAAGTAGCCACAAATTTACTAAAATTAAAGAGCAGCAAAGTCAGCCTCCTTGTCTTTGGGCCTTGACAATAGCCAGCTGAGCACAAACTCCCAAATCTTCAGGCCAAATTCTCCAGGTGCAGGAGCTAAATAGGATGGCAAAGTGGCTAAGCTGAAGGGATATAGTTAGGGACCAGCTCTCACTCCCAATATCTAGGACAGCACAGCTTACCCAAGCCAGGTGGGGATAACTCTACAGGGTATAAATAGTGACTAGACTAACTCTCCACACAAGGTGGGGGAGCTCCAGCTCCACTTGACAGACATAATCCACTAGGCTTGAGGTACAGTTCTGTACCGCCCCTCATCTTAAGACACCCAGAAAGCCCCAAAGCTTAAAAAAACAGGGTCATTCACAAGCTTAATCAAACAAAGAAACAAAACCACCTTTTGGGTAGCAGTTCACATACTTGGCACATTAACAAAGTATTAGCATAGTAATACAAGTAGAAACAGCAAGGTGAAGGCAGTTTGGAGTTACCAAGGCCAGGAAGGGCATTTGGTGTGAGACAAAGACTAAAACCCTTCGGAGCTAGGAGCCTCTCTAAGTCTCTCAGGTAAGCAACCTGCCCTCTGTGTAGATTATCACTTTATTTCCCCCTCCTAGACAACCTAGGTAGATGGCAGGTATAGACAGACCCCTTTCCCCACCCCTACTTGGTCACCCCCCCTCATCTAAAAATAGCAAACCTCATCCCCTCTGACTTAATCCACCAGACAGCTATCCTCTCAGGAGAATTCACCTAAGTCTCAAGCACACAGGACTCTCAGCCATCCCAGACCCCAAAATCATTCCCCTAGCCTTAATCTCGACCCGACTTTGACATCTTACAAGATCACAAAGTAGTAGAGCATCACACTTCCAGACATTGTCCCCAGCTGCTTACAAGACCTCTCCTGCACACAGTCCTGACTGCCCACCACTCCCAGGCCAGGCATGGGCCTCAGCTGCTCTTTTTGGTGCTCTTTGTGGTTATTCTGTATTCTGTCATTCTTATACCCTACCCTCTTTGAAAACAAAGTTGTGAACTATTCTTATAATTCACCTTCAATCAAGACTCCCATTTGTAGCTATATGTGCTAGGTAACAGAATAGGGATAGAGGGGGGCTGTCACTCCCCATCCTGAAGGCCCCCATACATGGAAAAGGTTTGAAGAGAATCAGGCAAGTACTAAACCGCTATAAAGACCATAACTGGGCATGCTTTTATTAAAATTTCCCATGCCTAAGGGTGGTACCTAGGGTTGGCCCAAATTAGACCCAAGTAAGCTTTATTCAGCAAAGGGGGCCAACCAAGACCTTCCACCACACCTCCCCAGCCAGAGACTTAAATACCTTGACTGGAGGACTGCTGGCAGGCCCTTCAGTCCTTCTGCTTTCTCCTCTTGGACTCCACTTCTCACCCGCTAGGCTGTGCCAGTCTCTCTGGCCTCAGGTCACCACGTGTGGGTGAGCAGTCCCACGAGGTTACCCATGTTGCTTGGCTTTCTGCAGTTTGACACAGTTTCCTGCAATAGCATGTACTCTTTTGAGACTGTAAAACCTGAAGTTTCTCCCATCCTTCATAAAAAGCCACTTGGACTGCAAACCAGGCTTCGGTCTGAATTCTTTCTCCTACAAGCATAGAACTGAGATATGACCCACCTGAGAAACCTAACAATGGACAGGGGGACATTATGACTGTACATTTTTACTTTCGGTCTCGTTTGTTTTCTACTCCCTAACATACCAGCCACCTAAAAGTTAGCACTCGCAACAGAAACGAAGCTCCTGGGCAAGCTCAAAACCCAACATAAAAATGAATGAGTGGTTCTCCTGCTCCTTAGTCTAGTACTATTTGTTCTATTATTGTTTTTAAGTTTTTTATCTCTTGCCCTGCCCTTTAATGTTCCTTTCTTTCATTTTAATATCTAAACTTTTATTTCAATGCACTTTTAACCCATCCTTTATTTTTTATGTTATTCTCGTCAAACTCAAAGCTGACACTATTTTTACATTTTTCTCTCTTTTTTCTATCAAAATTATTACTCATCACCCCACCATTTTCATAACAAGCCATTGGGGGGTGCGGGGGGTCATCTAATTTCCCTTTTCTTAAATCTTACTAATTTAAAAAAATTACTGTGCTTTCTCTTTCTGTCCTCTAACACTTCCATTTCCACTTTTTGCACTCTCCCCTAATACCTAATCTCACACTCTCCCTCCCAGACTTAGTACAAACTGCCAATCACCACTCTCTCCCATCACCTAACAGAGTTAACCACTCCTGCATAACCCCACCACCCTAACATCCATAATAAGAGGCACCAAGATGTCAAAGAAACAACAGAAGATATGGGTTCATACATATATGAAGAAAAACAGAAATAAATAATGAGCAATCAGACCTCCATGTAATGCCTCAAATTGAACAGGCTATGGGATTATCATAAAAATACTTTAAAAGAATGATTACACTCATACAACAGATGAAGAAAGAGTCTGAGAGGAACCGTGAAATGATAGATAAGGGAAACTATAAAAGCATCACTACCTGCCATAAAAAAAAATGCCACAGACACAAAAATCAAATACTACAATAGAAAAATTATACAAGAACAGCACAGTGTGATAAAAGGACAGAGAAATCAAAATGAAAAGATGAAACTTCGTGATCTTAGTCTGAATTGATCTTGTAATTTAGTTTGGATAATAAAATGTCCAAGTGACATTGTGCCGGTTTTAAGACTTACACTTAAAGAAAATGTCTTTAATATTTCCGCTTGTTCTCCTCATCACTTCTCTCCTCCTTCTCCCTGCCTCCCTCCCCCTCATCCCTGTCTTACTCAAACCTCCCACCATAATAACAATAACAACACAGCCAAATTGATCCATCAGCTAACTGCAAGCACACGAGTATGTCCAGGGAAAACCTGATGAACTATCCAGATGAATTTAAAACACACTGCTGACTCACATAATTATGAGTAAATAAGTTACTTAAACTACAAACTTTTAGAGTGTTTTGCTACACAGGAAAAAACAAAGCCCACCTGGAAAGCACACCAGCCTGTGTGACCACAAGGTGTCGAAGGGATCAGTTATCTGGCATCAACAAACAAAAAATCACATCATTGCATGCCTACTTCCCTGATATGATCACTGAAAACAAATGTGTGCATAAGCAAATGAGGTGAAGAAAGCTGATGGTGTCCAGCTATCAAAAGATATGTTGTCTAGGGTCTTAAAGGATTGAAAGTAAACAGGTGGCCATCTAGCTCAGAAGCATAAAAGTCTACAAGGAAAAAGCACCCCAGCCTGTGTGACCACGAGATGTGAAAGGGATCAGATATCAGGCATAAAAGAACTAAAAATTATATCATTATAAATGAGAGGGAATACAGATTGGGGACCCAAAGCCCATCTGTAGGTGAAGCAACATCCCCTTACAGAAGGGTCATTGGGAGGAGACAAGCCAGTTAGGGACAGTGTAGCAATGATGCAATATACAACTTTCCTCTAGTTCTTAAATGTTTTCTCGACACACACACACACATACACACATACATATTCATGATCCCAATTCTACCTTGCAAATTCAACTAGATCAGAGGGTGTATACTGGTACAGACAGGAACTAGAAACATGGGGAATCCAGGACAGATGATTCCCTCAGGGCCAGAGATGAGAGTGGTGATACCAGGAGGGTGGAGGGAAGGTGGGGTAGAAAAGGGGAACTGATTATAAGGATCTCTAAATCACCTCCTCCCTGGGGTACGGACAGCAGAGAAGTTGATGAAGGGAAACATCGAATAGGGTACGATACAACAAAATAATAATAATTTATAAATTATCAAGGGTTCATGGAGGGGGGGGGAGGGTTTGGGAGGGAAAACATGAGGATCCGATACCAGGGCCTCAAGGAGAAAGCAACTGTTTTGAGAATGATGATGGCAACAAATGTACAAATGTGCTTTGCATACAATGATGAATGGATTGTGATAAGAGTTGTATGAGCCCCCAGTAAAATGATTTAAAAAAACAAACTAAGAGAGTGTCATTGAAGTTCCTATATCCTTTTTTGGTGTTGTAAGGTACCATCGAGCCAACTCCAAATAATAGTCATCCTCCGTTCAAAAGATGGAAACGTGGCTTGGCCATCTTCACAAATATGTTATGTTTGAGCCTAATGTCGCAGCCACTGTGTCCATCCACCTTTTTGAGGGTCTTGCTCTTGTGTACGGACCCCTCTCTTTACCAAGATTGGTGTCCTTTCCCACTGATGGGGCTCTCCTGACTACATGTCTTAGTCTCACTATCCTCAATTCTAAGTAGCAGTCTGGCTTTACTTCTTCCAAGACAGAGTTTCCCGTCTAGCAGTTCACACCACAAGGACACTTCAAAAATTCATAGAGAAATGGGATTGAAAGGCAATGTGATTTCACCACAAACTTTTGAAGCCCTATCTTAATGATTTGCTTGGGTGTATTAATCCTTCAGAGGTATTTCCACTGTTGCGTTGGGCTGGGAAGAGTCTGGTGGCTAATGGGTTACACATTACACTTCTAACTATGTGACCAGCAGTTCAAAACCACCAATGGATCTCAATTAGAAAGATGAAGCTTTCAGCTCCCATAAAGATTTACACCTTCCTTAATCTAAGGATAGCAGTTCTACCAGTGGATTTTTGTTGAGTTAGGTCATGAGGTGCAGAAAATTTTATTATCATATGCCCATTTTCTTATTCTCCTTGCCACTAAATGTGTCCTACGTCTGAGGTACTATTGATGGACAAGCATTTGTAAACCCTACTATGTTGTTGTTATCAGAGTGCTACAGAGGGAGAAAATAAAGCCATGTTTGGAGAATAGATGAATTTTGCTAAGGAAGAAATAATATTCTTGAAAAGGTTATTTATTACTGATGTTCTGTTTGGTTTTTTTTTTTTAATATATTCATTGTTTAGGCACCTCTTGGGGTTGGGGTGGATGAGAGACATATATATAACAAACCTTCCTGGAATCCAATGATTTTAATTCCTTTAATATCCCGGGGGCATTTCCTACTGGGCATATGATCTCTTAGGTTTCATTTGGGAAACCCACCAGGGGGATGAAGTCATTATTACAGGAGTTGAGGGAGCATGCCAAGGTCAGTCTCCTAAGGATTGCAAAAGAGAGATAAATTTCAATGTGGGGGCATCTATCTTCATTCTAACTCTCATTGCACCAGAAACACCCTTTCCAAAAACCAAGTCTGCCTTATTCTTCCATGTTCTGGACAACAAAATTCTGACTTTTTTATTTTAACCATTGCCTCTGTGTGAGATTTGGAAGCAAACGCATCTACCTAGAAGGCTCCTGAGACGCAAACCTGGTACGTGCAACGGGAAGTGAGTAGGTTTGGAGAAACAAGAAGAAAGCCTGCTTTTCAATACGTATGACAAAAGAAAGCCCCATACAATTTTGCCAGGCATTGCCTTTCATAAAGTGAGTGTCTGGTAACCATTTGTGGGATTAATTCATAGTTGCCCCATTAATAAGATGTGAAACTGTAGCTCCTCGAGGGGTTTTCTGCTATGAAGGCTGAATTTCAAATCAACAAAGGTTAAATATCATGCCTCTCCTATAGCTTGGTGTCTGTATCATGTGGATATGGGACCTGTATAATTAAACACCCTGGTGTTGTAGTAGTTAAGGATCTCAGCTTGTAACCAACATGGCCAGGTTGCCCCAGAAGAGTAAGATGTAGCAGTCTACTTCTGTAATTATGCACAGGTTTGGAAAACTTACACCTCAAATCAAACTCTCTGCCACAGAGTCAAATCTGACTCACCGTGATCCTGCAGGACAGGGTACAAGTGCCCCTTCGGGTTTTCAAGTCTGTACTCGTTAGGGGAGTAGAAAATCTCACCTTTCTTCCCCATAGCACCACTACATCAGGGCTCATGGATGGTAAATCGACAGGCCATGATACTCTGTCCTATGGACTTGTTAGAGTCTGAATCAATTCAACCGCAGTGGGCAAAACCCATCTATATTAGAGTTCTTGTAAAGATTAGCAAACGATGAAAGCACTTCATGTGCTATAGATTACTTGATTGTGGCCAATCTTATCTTCATATTTTTTCTTCTTGATTAAAAATTTTCCTTTTTAAGTTATAGCATTGACTCAGAGCTGGTTTCAAGCTGATTTTTCTATCAGGTTTCCAGCAATTAAGAAGATTTAAGAGGAGGGGTAAAATCTTTAGTCACTGCCACCCACACGGCCACCACCTTGCTGCTCTGCTGCTAACGGTTTAATGTTCCAAGGATCTTCAAGTGTCTCTCTATTCCTTCTACACTTTTTGAGTGCTTATTATGTGGCAGGAACTGTCCCAATTTATCTGATATAACTGGGCTTACTCATCCTGATACCACATCAGTCTATTAACCTAAGAGTTGCCATTAGCAGAATTTCTTTTAACCTATGATCGCAAAGTCTACAGTCAATGGAAAGTCACCTTTAATATTGCTGGAGATTTTCAGGTAGGTTTCACATGAACCCTCTGCCTACTTTTATGGGTAGAGCCTTCCATTTTCCTTCCTTTTGATTTAAGCCAATCTTCTCTATTATTCTGCCAGAGGGCTTTGGAAAATAGTGCTGCCCATGTAAGAACATTGATTCACTCAGCAGCTAGTTCCAGGCAGCTCTGTGTTCTCTGGTGCCCAACGTGCCGGGGTCTCTCTCCACTTTGCTTATGAGTGTTTTGGAATGCTTCTCACTTCCATTCAATGTCACCCTTTATTATTTAATCATCAAAAAATTAAAAAGTTAAGCAGAGTCTGTCCATTTCATTCAGTCATTGCCACAAGTCTCCAGTCCTTTGACTGGCATACAAGGCAGTAAATATGGGAGAAACAGAGTAGAGTACAAATAATACAATTAGGCACGTCAATTAGAGCCTCTGACATACAGATCGCCTCCCCCCACCCCTTTCTCCCAAATCATTGAATGCTTAGGCAAATACATGCGATCACTGTTTGTAAAAATGGGCTAATCTATACAAAGATGAGTAAGATTCAGCCCATGTACTCTCCAAAATTCCAAAAGCAAACAAAAGTTATGAAAAACAAACAGTAAATTATATGTGGGTGCTTTCCAAAAGTTTGTGAGGAAAGAAATAAAGGAAGAATAAAATGGAAAAATAAAGGACCCACTGTTAGAGGAAATGTTAAAGCAAATCTAAGGAGGAAAACAATGTTTTAAGGAGAGAATTGCAAGGTATCTAAAGAAGAAATACTCTATGGCTTTGTCAAGAAAGCTTGGAAAGAGCTATTTGAAGTCATGGGGGGTTGGACTGATTGACATGAGATGAGAAATAAGTGGGATTGTGAGAAAGTCAATACTATGCTGGGATATGCAGGAAGCACAACCCAAAAAAGGATGAATAAGATGAAAGACACTTACATTGAAAGTATGGGTCCAGAGACACATGTAAACCATAGAAACATGAATGAATTTAGAGCTCACATTTAATCAAAGCCCTCAACTCCTAACAACTAGTTCTATGATGTGGTCCTACTCAGTACTTGATCTCATGAAGAGATCACTGGAGATATGATTACTATAGCAAAGTGTGGTAAAAAATCAGATGGTGCCCAACTATCAGAAAGAATAGTTTGTGGGTTCTTAAAGGCTTGTCTTAAAACAAGCAGCCATCTAGGTGAGGTGACAGCTAAATCCACACAGAGGAAGCACACCAGCATGTGTGATCTAAGGATTATAAATAATAAAATCCAGGACCAGAAGAGGGGAATAGTATTGGAGCTTAAATTCTGGGCATGCAGTATACAGGAGGCTATGGATATCAGTGAAAAGTCTAAAATCCATCTACAGGGTTCCTTCTTGGTTTAAGGCTGTTCAATTCCCTCTAATCATTGGCCAGGGATGCAAATAGACTTGTTATCAGTGGATTAGAAAGTAGACTGAGGCACTTATAATTAGTCTATAATTTAACACCTTATCATCTGTTCTCCCTTTTAATCCATTTTTATTGTTTGAAATTTTTTGTTGTTGTTATAGGTTCAGCTCATTCTTTCTACAGTTTATTTTGTTATAATTGTTGGGGTTGTGGTGTTGTTGCTGTTTTCTCCCTCTTTGTGAATCCAGAACTGTTAAATCTATAGAGATGGCAAACTAGATTAATAGTATCTTGGGATTATGGCAGAGGAGGTATGGGGTGAAATGAGGAGCTCATATTAATGAGTGTAAAAGAGAAGAAACTTGTTTAAAATTTATCGTGGGGATGATTTGTGCAACTTCAAAAATATGTTTAAACGATTGCTCTGGGTGGTATATGGAGTATATGTTGATAAAATGGTTTGAAATTTTTTAAAAAAGAAAATGTGGTTCTGTTAGCACAAGAGAGCAGTCAAGTTACAGAAGAGAGAAGGCCATCAAGAATCAGAAATGGTGGAACCCGGTATGGAAGTGTTAACCTGTTCCAGAAATTGGAATCTTTTGTCTGTTAAAAGATGATGAAAGCAGAAAGAAAGAGAGAGAGAGAGAGAGAGAGAGATAAATAAGTTTTTTCCAACTTAGAGACAGAAAGCTTTGTGTTTCTGTATGATAGTCGCTCCAGCTTCATCTGTGACTATAGGAAGTGACCTGAAGGCATGTGCTAGAGTGAGAAGTTTGAGAAGAGAAGATATAAAATAGCCATGTGAGCACTGGAAAGGGGAGGTGACTTCTTCCTTTCTGGACTTTCCAACAACTAGTGGAGGGACAGGGAAGTTGTCATGGAGTCCATTCCAGTTCATGATGACTCCATAAAGGTCACAGTAGAACTGTGTCCCATAGGGTTATCTATTTTTGTTTTGGAGAATAGACACAGAAAAACCTACCTCAATTCAACAGTTGCTAAATGCAAAATTCAGCAACTAATTATATTCGATGTTGTGTGACCATTTTTATCCTCCTTTTCTAAGTTGTTCCATTCTCGTTACCGTACATTCCCAAGGTATGTCAGGAAGGTTTCCTAGCCAGTCTTTGCTGTTGCTGTTGTTGGTTTGTTCCCATATAAAGTTCTTAAAAGAATATGACACTTAAGGTAGACATTTCTAACAAATGAAGGTAAACTATTATTGGGTTGTAAAAAGACTTCAGTGGGTAATTTTTGACTTTAGGTATAAAGATGATTTCAAGGCCCAAGTTTCAGAATTCTTTCAGCCTCTATGGCTCCAGAAAGTCTGGAGTCCATGAGAATTTTACATTCTGTTTTGAATTTCCCCCTTTTGTTTAAGATTATTCTATATAGAAACGTTGACCAAAATGCTCAATAACAGTAGCTTGGCACCTGCCAGTTTTTCTGGTCTTAATGACAAATGAAGCAGTTGTTCAATTAGCCACACATTCTCTTTCTTCCTCAGGTTTCTGACTCTCCTTCTTTTATTGCTCCAGATGAACAGAGATCATTTTTGTTGTGCCTTGCATGACTTCTGAGACCCTAGGCACTGTGCAACAAATGAGGTAAAACAGAAGCACTTTATAGATGAATAAGGCAAATACCTGGGCTATCTGGTGGAAATTGAACCCTGTACCTCAAACCCAAAGAACCAAATCCTAAGAGGTGTTTGGTCATGCTTAACTCAATAAGATTTCCAATGACTGAGCTTTGGGAAGCGTATCGCCTGGAATTTCTTCCGAGGCAACCCTTGATGAAAGCATACCTTCAACATTTTAATTAACAGCTGAAAGTGTCAAAGATGTGGACCACACAAGTACTCCATGGATAATATTAATTTACATTTATTGAGTAATTATCATTTGCTAAAGGTTTTACATATGCTGACTCATTTGGTTCTCATAGCACCGAGGGGGTGAGTACTGTTATTACAAATGTATGTCCAAAGATTTAGAGAGGTTATGTGGTTAGTAGCCACATTCAGCCAGTGTGTGGTGGAATTTGGTTTCACTGTAGTTCGAGTGACTTCAGATGCTACATTTTAGCATCATTCTTTCCTATCGTGGTGGCATTTATTCTCATACAATGATCTCACTTGTGTATATAAATATCTTCTTGATTATTTTCTTTAATAATGCCATTCCTCTGCAACCTGATTCCACGTGATTCAGGGTTGAGTCAGTCTTCTTTATTTTGTATTTTCTATGAATACAAAATTCCAAGAAACAGGACCAAAAGTAACAACACTTCAAAAGCATGAATTCATTAGTATAGTTAAAGGATTACAGAAACACTAGAACTTTTTAGATCAAACCATATGCATCACTTTTTTTCTGTGCTGTCCTTTTTCATCTGCATTTGTATGTATGTCAGATAACCAGTTATCATTCTTTTATGTTCTTCTTATTAAATTTAGTTGTAGATATTTTCCAATAGTCCTCATAACATTTTCTTATTTGTTAAGCACTTTCATGTTTCTTTTCAGTCTCAAAAGACAGTATAGCTTTCCCCATTTTAGAAGGTGGTGGTGGGTCAGTGTAGAACTCTGCCCATCTGTGCAGACTTCTGCTCACCTCACATCCAATTTACTTTGAACACAACCACCAACCACCTCTCAATCGAATCTTGCTTCCAAGTCACAGTGATGCTGTTAGTCTGGGTAGACTAGAGAAACAAGTTCATAAACACTCATGTGTGTATAAGAAAGGGCTTTATATAAAGAGTAATTATACATTAAGAAATCCCAGCCCAGTCCAGCTCAATTCCGTAAGTCTGATATTAGCCCATATGTCCGAAACCAATCTATAAAGTCCTCTTCAGACACATGAAGAGGCACAGACACAGGCAATGAAGCTGAATGCAGGAAGATCACAAGCTAGTGGGTGGGAAGTCTTGTGGATCCAGTGGTGTTGTAAGCACCTCAGTGCTGGCATGCGTGTCCACATGGCTTCTCCAGCTCAGGCCACTACTGTAGCTCCATGTGTCTTCTGAGCTGCAATGTCTCCCAGGTAATGAGCATGTGTCCCACCTCCAGTGAGCTATTGATCTCCTTAGTGTCTCCAAATGCAGTCATCAAACTGTGACCTGATTGACAGGCTCAAGTCCACCCCTCCACTCTTAAAGTCTCAACTTGACAACAGATTACCATATGTTAACTATCACAGATGCTAAACAGGTTTCAGCAGAACATCCTAATTCCTAGACTGCACCCCTTTACAGGAGAAGAAAGCCCTGTCTTTCTCCCGAGGAGTAGCCGGTGATTTTGCTTACAGCCCACCATGCCCCAGGGCTTCTCACCTTCTCCTCCTTGGACAAGGAAAACCACACAGATCACAATGGTTCTTCCCTTAACCAATCTTGGGAACAGTTCTGTTACCCACAGAGATGCCATGGAGGTGGGATAAGGAGACTACAGCTGGCAAGAAAGATAGGATGGTTCTCATCATGTTGGACAAACATTCAGATGCCTTTTTTCATTTAGATATCGATGCTGCTTGCCATGCAATCATTTAGTGTGTCAGACTTATCATTTAGTCCAAGAAACCTGGGTCAGGCAGTCGCACAGAATGCAAAATATGTAAAAATCTGGATCACATTCAAGAGTAAGAAAAGAATATACAGAGGGATGATGCCTACAAATCCCACGGAAATCTTAGATGGAGTGAGGTTTCAGAAAAGGAAGATGTAAGAAAAGGCAACTGATAGGGTAAAAGGATACACTGGAGGTTCAATAAGGCTTGAGAGAGAGCCGCACAGAGGCAGAAGGACAGACTCAAGAAAGAGTATATCTGATAAGTGGAACCAGAATGGGTGGACTTATAGGGATATAGATGGAATCTTTTTCTGACAAAGATGTTTCATCCTCTGGGTTTTCATGCAGATAAATCCAAGGAATGGAAAAGGGAAACCAAACCAGTGTCTCTGAATTTCTCCTCCTGGGCTTTTCAAGTTGGCCAGCACAGCAGGCACCTCTCTTTGCGCTCTTCCTGTGTCTCTACCTAGCAGGACTCTTGGGGAACTTGCTCATCTTGCTGGCGATTACCTCAGACCATCACCTCCACACACCCATGTATTTTTTTCTTGCCAATCTGTCCTTGGTAGACCTCTGTCTTTCCTCAACAACGGTTCCCAGGCTGCTGATGAACATCCAAACACAGGCTCAGTCCATCTCCTACCCTGCCTGCCTGGCTCAGATGTACTTCTGTATGATGTTTGCCAACATGGACAACTTCCTTCTCACCGTGATGGCCTATGACCGCTATGTAGCAATCTGTCACCCTTTGCATTACTCCACCATTATGACCCAGCGCCTCTGTGCCTGTCTGGTGACTGTGCCCTGGGTCATTGCCACTTTGAACCCCCTCTTGCACACTCTTCTGATGGCCCGCCTGCACTTCTGCTCTGACAATGTCATCCACCATTTCTTCTGCGATATCAACTCTCTCCTCCCTCTGTCCTGTTCTGACACCGGCCTCAATCAGTTGATGGTCCTGGCTGTGGTGGGGCTCATCTTCGTGGTACCTTCAGGGTGTATCCTGGCATCCTATACACGAATTATCTCTGCGGTGATGAAAGTCCCCTCTGCCCAAGGAAAACTCAAGGCTTTCTCCACCTGTGGCTCCCACCTGGCCTTGGTCATTCTTTTCTATGGCGCGATCACTGGAGTTTATATGAGTCCTTCGTCCAACCACTCCACTGAGAAAGACTCCGCAGCATCAGTGATTTTCATGGTCATTGCCCCTGTACTGAATCCCTTCATTTACAGCCTAAGAAACAATGATCTGAAAGGGGCTTTAAAGAAGGCCCTAAGCCTGAGTAAAATCTTCTCCTAGAGATTTGTACTCACTGGGGGGTTGACAGGAAGAAAGTCCTAGGATATTGCCATTTCAATTTTAATATGATAAGTTATTGTTTTTGGGGGGGCGGTATCACTGCCCTCTGGTAGTCATGGGAGCTACCCAGCCTTGCTCCTGGAGAGCTGCTGCTGGATTTGAACTGCAGGTAAGTTATTGTTAAGTACAAGCACACTTGACATGCTACATATTCCCTACACACTGTAGGAGAGATATAATCACAGTCGTTATCCATTTGAATGCTCCTAGAAAGTACTGGTGTTGACTAATATTTATATATAAAGTCCATGATGATTACAATGAAAGCATGATACCAACATTTGCATATATATTGAATAGACCACTGATAGCTCAGATTTCCACGGGATTAGACATGGGGAATGCAGAAGAGGATAATTTCAGGATTGTCCTCCTGCTAAAGTGGGGTGGGGGTAGTAGATAACAAAAATATCATGCATGCAAAGGACTAGAGAACAAAGTTTCTATGAATTCAAAGGTCCAAGTCATAACTGTAATGTGAGGTGAGAGGAGAAGAAATCGGTGAGGACTGAGAGGGTAAGGGGAGCTCAGAGAGAAAGACCACACTTGACCTTGCTCTTGAATGACAGGTGAGCTCTACCTAAGAATGAAGAACACGTTGAAAGCACATGAAGATTTCTAGGGAAGAGAAGGACATAAGATAATCTGAGTCAAGAGAATGATCTGTAATAGAAGTAGTAAGAGTTTTGTTTTATTTTGATTCTTGTTTTATAATTATAGTATGTGAATGCCCTTTTTTCTCTGGAAAGGGAGGAGGATTTGTCTCTGTGTAAAATTCTATCTGTGTAGGTAATTGTACTAACTTATAAAGCATTGCCTCAGGGGCTATTAATCATTTAAAAAAATTTTTAAATCTGTATTGTTAATCAGTCTGAAATATGTATAACTCTTCCTATGTTTTTAGTGTTGCTAGATCTGTTCTGGCTCAAAGTCACATACAACAAAGCAAAATATTGCTCAGTCCTGTACAATCCTCACCATAGTGTGTTTGAACCCATTGTTGCTACTGTCAATAGTGTCAATCCATCTTAAGGATCTTCCTCTTTTTTTTAACCTCTACTTTACCAAACATGATGTCTTTTTGCAGGACTCAGATCCTGCAAAGTAAATGAGACCAAGTCTTGCCCTCTTCTTTCAAGACAATTTGTTCTGTCTCTGGCAATCCATGGCATATTCACTATTTCCCAGCACCATAATTCAAATGTGTCCATTCTTCTTCAGTCCTCCTTTTCACTGTCCAGTTTCCACATGTAAATGAGATCATAAGAATCATTTAGTCTTATAGGTATAGTTGAGTCATCTCTTCTTAAAATTTTAAAAGATATCTTTAGCAGCAAATTATCCCAGCAAATATATCATTTGATTTCCTGACTGCTGTTTCCATGAAATTGCTTATGAATCCAAGTAAAATAAAATCCTTGACAATTTAACTCTGGTGATCAGGATGTGCTCCTGTTGTGAGGAGGCTTGTTTTCTATGTGTGGAGGTAGAATCTATACAAAAGGCGGTGTGATCTGATCTCTGTCAGTAAGGAAGCTTCAAGTCCTCTTCATATCTAGCAGGCAAAGCTGGTCCTGTGCATCTCACCGGTTGTTCACAATTCTTCTCCAGTCCTGATAAAATGGTCTCCTTTATCGGATCCAGCTTCTCCAATGATTTGCTCACCACACAGGTTAAATAAGTATGGGGGGAAAATAGTGATCTGGTGCCAACTTTTCCCAATTTTAAACCAATGTTTTTAGTAATTACCTATAATTTGTAATGATATATTAAAGTTCACCAATATCTGTATGCTCCACACAAACAAAACAAGTAATATACCTCTTCCTCTCTGAAAATTCCCATCTTAAAATCATTCAGTTTTCATTTCAGCTTAAATTTCTCAGTTTCTGTTGGTATTAACACCAGTCAGTAAAATATATGAAGAATTTTGTTATACTTGTTTCTGTTTTCTTTTTCTCACTTGGAAAGCTCAATAAGACTTAGCTGGAAGATGTAGTATCATTTTACTTTTCCTTTATTCTTCTCTCTAGTAGTCCCAGTATCCAAGGTGAAGTGTATGGTTACCTTGGGGGTGACATCTACAAGCGTTGCATGGTAAAACAGAAAGACAGAGCATCAGTCCCCACTGGGAAAGCATCACCTCAATTTTGGACTACCCACCTTTCAAACTGCTTTCATATGCAATAAATATAAACAACTGCTTTACTTCATCTTTTATCCACCTCTGTTAATAGCGTTCAAAACCCTCACAGTCATCCAGCTGACTCTAGCACATAATGACCCTGTACAGGGCGGGGTTGGACTGTACCCTCCACCTCAGGTTGTCATTCCTTCTGTCAATAGAAAGCCTCTTTCTCCCACGGAGCAGCTGGTAGTTTCAGACTGTTCACCTTGCATTCAGTAGCCAAAGGCACAACCACAATTCTCCTCTGCCAACAGGGTTCCTGCAGACACCCTACACCAAACTCGCTGCCATTGAGTTGATGATGACTCCAAGAGTCTACGTGACACTGACAGGGTAGATCTGCCCCCTGTGAGCTTCTGGGATTCCTTACCAGGGTAGGCCCTGTTTCCCACAGAGCTGCTGGTGGTTTTGAACGGTTGACCTTGCCACTAGCCATCCAATACAGAAACCACCGCACCACCAGAGCTCACCCTATAAGGTAAAGCAAGGCAGGGCAGGGGAGGGCAGTTCCATTCCATTTTGTCGCATTCCGTCCTGTCCAATCCTGCCCCATCCTCCAGGGAAGCTATAAGTCTGACTCCAGGGAAGTGGGAAGGCTGTAACCCTTGATCCCATCGCCACCATGGAGCCGTGAGAATTTCTTTTCATGGATAACGATATAGGTCGTGTCACATAGGGCCCAGGCATACTCAACAATCTTCGACAGCCTGGGTTATAAAACAATAGGCTTTATCACAGAAAACCACGTGGGGCATACCTGGGAGGGCCAATGAGTGACAACCCTTGAGAGACTATGACAGAGTGGAAACTGCCAGATCAGAAACTGGGTGATTTAACAGGCAGTGAAGCAGCAAACTACATAGGCTGCAGGTTGGCCTTATTGGAGTTGCCACAAAGGAAACCAATGTCAAGAGACCAGTTCCAACTGAATGGCCTTCCAGCAAGGCCTTCACATCCCTCACATCCTTCTGAGCGCTCTCAACTCCTGGAATCCTCTGGCTTGTGTGGGAAGCAGGGAGGGACCCTGCGCATGGCTGGCATGGGGAGAACCGTAGGTAAGAGAGCTTGATTGTTTGCTCACTTTGGATTCACAGTCAAAGGCTCATCAGAGGTTTGCTCCACCTCATCAGTCCCAGGCTTCCCCTTCACACAGACCTCTACTAGCACTTCAAGATGTTCCGTTGCCACAGAGCCTTGATTTCTGTGATTCTTGAAAAAAAAATCCAGCCTGTTATACTAATACCAGGTCACAAAGAAAGGTACAAAGTAGGAACCGATGGCTATCCTTGATTATTTGTTCTTCTTTGTCCCATTCACTCAACAAATATATGCTGAGCACCTGCTGGGTGACAAACACAGGGGCAGATAGTTTGCTGCCTGTGTGTGAGCAACAACAACAACAAAAAAGGCACCACCTCCACCCCACTCCCCCAAAGCACGAGCCGACGTTCTGCCTCCCAGAACACGCAAACTCACAGCAACCCCACAGGACAGGACAGAAGGCCTCTATGGGTTTCCAAGACTGTCATTCTCAGAGACTGAGGCTGGAGAAATCCCCCCCAGAAGCCCACTCACTGCCCTCAAGTCGGTGCTGACCACAGGACAGAGGAAAAGCGTTCCTGTGACTTTCCAAAAGCGTAACTGCTATGGGAGAAGTCAGCCCATCTCGCCCCCAGGGAACTGCTGGCGGTTTCAAACTGCTGACCTTGGGCTTGGTAGCCCAACGAGGAACCACTAAGCCTCTTCATAGAACAGATAGGCCTCCTCAAAGAACACGCTAAGGACATGTCATTACAAACAGAAGGATTTTTAAAGATACTCATTTCAACCAATCTTTACATAGGGGTGCCAAAATATCCCGAAATATGCTATACTATCTGATCTTGGACAAGCTTCTTAATCTTTCACTTTCTCACCTGTAAAACATGACAGGGCTACAGTGCAGTGAACGTCTCTATTTGACACCTCCCGATGAGGTGCTTGTGGTCCAACAAAGGGCCTGGACAGCTTGTTGCAAATGCAGAGAAGGGGTGGGGCCATGCAAATGAAGTGCATGGGAACTTAAGGAGGGGCTTATCAGTGTTGCCATCCCTACCAGGTTTTTAGGGGTTCTTGTGATTTTGTAATATTTCTCGAGTAAGACCTCAGTTCTTGACTTCACAGAAGAAAGAATTTGTTAGGTAACTTAGCTTAGGGACTGGGACATCCATTATGCATGCTCAGAGGCTCCAACTATCAACCAGGAAGGGGTGGCACGCTGAAGTGGGCGTTACACATAGATTGACCCATCAAAGCCGGGTGAATTTGGTTCAGCCAATAGGGTCACCAGTATTGTCCACCACACCTCCCACAGGGGCCCCGAAGAGCCAGAGGTTTAGCTATGGCGCTCTCTCTCCCAGCAGCTGCTACACAATGCCGCACAGCTGGACTGGACTATGGTCCTGCAACTGGTGACGACTCTGTCTGGCTTGTGTACCATTTACCATACAACCTGAAACTGCTTCTATTCTCTATAAGTTCACTTGGATTACAAATCAGGCTTCGGTGTGAATTCCTTCTCACACAGAGCCAAGGACGGAGGTAAATCTCTCCCCCCAGAAATCTAACAAGTCCACATCAATTTTGTAATCCAAATGGGTTTCTATGAAGGATGGGAGAAGCTTCAGGTTTTACAGTCTCGAAAGAGTACATGCTATTTCAGGCAACCGTGCTGAGGCATGCAGAAGCTGCAATGCGGCTCACAACTGGTCGTAAGCACAGTCGTGGAGTGGCGCACCCACACGTGCAGAAGCGGGGGAGGAATTCCAAAATCAAGGGAGAGAGAAGGGGCGGCAGAGAGAGGCTATGAGCCTGGAGCTAGGCCCAAGGCGGACATGTGTGCACCCACGGGGTGTGGAGAGACTTTACCACCGACCTGCCACAGACCAGGAGCTGGACGAAAAAGAGGAAGTCCCAGAGCGAGTTTCCTGCCTTTACTCTCACCCACCCCCTGCCCAGGGAAGGCATGGGTGAAGGTACTGATTGACCCCATTGGCTATGTTAAGCTCACCTGGATGATGTCATGAGCCTGGGCCTAGTTTGGACCGCCCAAATGTACCACCCAGCTGGCTGGGGTCTTGAATTTGAGCATGCTCAGTTAAGGTCCTCATAGGTGTCTAATGGTCTCCCGACTTCTTCCCAATCTCCTGTATGGGGCCTTTGCAGGCATGGGAGGGAAAACCCCTTGTCCCTATTCTGCTTACCTAACAGTTTCACATTAGGCTGTGACTACAAGGTCAACAGTTCAGCATCACCAGCCGCTGAGTGGAGAAAGGGCTTTCTTCTCCCACAAAGAGGTACAGTCTCAGAAACCCACAGGGACAGTTCTACCCTGCCCTAAAGGGTCATTATGAGTTGGATGTCAGTTTGTTGGGTTTTGTTTTTTTAAAACTAGAGGACTCTGGGGTAGGGAGTAAAGGGAGTAAAACTAGACCAGTGGGAGGGGAGGCAAGCAGTAAGACGCTTCAGTGCACAGGCGGCAGCAATTAGACGGAGGAAGAGGTGTCCTGGCTGAAGAAGTGCATCCTGATGTGTTCCAAGTTGGCCCTGGTGCGGAGTTGTAGTGACTTCTCTAGTAAACTTGGTTGCATACCGACCGAGTGCCAAACTCTGGACCTAGGGAAACGGGTGCCAGCTGGGCACCTTCTGGAGGAAGTGCCTTGACTGAGTGGAAGCAGACAACTGGACCGCTATGCAAGGAGCCCCGTGGAGCTGTGTTCACGCCTTGGGCTGTGACCCACAGGTAAGCAGTTTGAAACCACCAGCTACCCCATGGGCAAGCTGGAACTTTCTACTCCAGACAAGCGCTACCGCCTTGGAAACCCACAGGACAGGGGCGGTTCTACTCTGTCCTGGGAGGTCACTATGAGTCAGCGGCAATTTGAAAGTGCCGAGTCGGGTTTGGGTTTTTTATTCGTGGTGAATAGTACAGTCGCCCTTTCGATATCTGTGGGATATCGATTCCTGGGCTCCTTGGATGCCAAATTTCCAGGATGCTCAAGTCTCTTATGTAAATTGCACTTGATTAATTCTCCCGTGGACCTTAAATGTCTACATGACTTATAATGTCATGACTACATGACTTATAATGTCGAGTCCAAAATAAATACTACGAAAATAACACTCAGTGCTCCGTCTAAGAATGTGAAGGTTCGTTTGAGCGCTTGCGGTTATTGCCTCCCACCCCAACGCCGCATCCCACGCCGGCCGGGGTTTTCAAATGAACCCGAGAGTTCCGCTGAATCCGTCGGTGCAGCACCTGCGGCTGGGACCGGCCCGCGGGCTGTTGTAGGCAGCTGCCGAGTGGGCCCCGCCTCTCGGCGCCCCCAGGTGTAACAGAGAAGAACTTCCGAGATGGCTTTCTTAGTTTAACGGGAGGAACGTGGGTGGCCACCGGAACGCAGGAGAGTCAAGTTTGCTCCCACAAGTGAAAGAAAAGACGGCTTCGGTCAAGCTCCGAAAGATCCTTCGAGAGGAAGGCGTTTGGGGGCAGGAAGGTTGCCGAGCGAGGAGGCTTCTGGGAATCGTAGTTCAAACTCGGTCCCTCGCTGTCCGCACGGGCTCCCCAGCCTCTGCGTAAGGAAGCCTTGCGGGGCGGGGCTTGGTGCCCTCGCCGGAAGTGTCCGCCGGAAACCGGCTCTGCGCAGAGAGGAGTCCGGGTTTGAGGGCCCCAGTAAGCACCCAGGCCCTCCTACGTTCCCGCGGGGAGCGCTGCAGGCCGTCCTGGAGCGACCCGGACCCGGCACCGCCGCGGGACCTCGGGGAGAAGTGGAGCCAGGTTAGGCATCGGAAAGAGGGCATTTACTCCCCCGCGGGCCGGCGGTCCCGAGCCCCGCTGCAGCGGGAGGCGTGGTGCCGAGGGCGTGGCTGGGGGAGCGGGATGCCCTGCTGGCCTGGTCGCCTTTGTGCCCGGGATGCACTGAGACCAAGACGGCGCGCCTGCCTGACCCTCAACCGACCGAGCGGGTAGTTGCTGGGCGGGAGGTTGCCCGATGTGAGAAGCACAAGGGTCTGTGGGGAGCTGAGGAAAGACTTCTGCCTCCGCCATTGGTTCCCCGGCTTGCACGTTCAAGCTTGGGTTCTTTGACCACCAATGGGTTACCCCTAACCAGAGATCGTAGACCGACCGCCACCTTGTCCAGCGAAATTAGTCACTCCTTTCTCTTCTCTTGTGTTTCCCAAATGCCTGTGTTGTTTCCACGTGCGCCCCTTTTTGTAGCTTCCCGTTGACACAGTGATGGGTAGGCAGTAAACGCTCAATACGTGTTTACTAGCTTGAAGTTAGTAATGCTGTTGAAAACTCGTTTTAGTGGGAATTCAGTCCTTGAGGACCAGATCATTCCGAAGTTATAGGCTTGGCTTGTAATCGATAAGAGTGCTGAGATACCTGGAGGGAGGGCTGTCAGCTCTCTTGAGACGATATAGTGGTGGTGCAAATTGTGACTGTGCCCCGCTGTGAAAGGATCTCAGGTTCAAGTCCACCCAGAGCTCGCTGGGGCAAAGGTATGGCTGTCCACTTCTGATAGTCGTGGAAAACCCCATGAAGCAGATTCAGAGATGCACGTTGGGTCACCGTGAGTCAGCATTAACTCAGCTACAACTAGGCAACTGCTGCCCATCTTCCTGGTGGTAAGTATAAAAGGTTAGGCACCTGCTGCTAACCTCAAGGTCGGCAATTCGAGCCCACCAGCCCAACCCTTGGCAATCCTAGGGGTCAGATCCACTCCGTCCTTTACCGATACCAAGGGCCAGAATCGACTCTGGCGTTTTTTGTTGTCCCGCTGAGAGCCATGGTGGAGTAAGGGCTATACCTTGGGCTGCTGTTCCAAACCCCCACTATTCTGCCGGAAAGTTACAGTCTCAAGAACCCACAGGCGCAGTTCTGCCCTGTCCGATATGGTCAGGATGAGTAGGAAGTGACTCCCAGTGGCAGTGAGTGAGGTGCTAAGTGAGATAGTGCACACAGAGCTTTACAATATTCCCTGGGAAGTGCTTGATTGACGCAATAAGACCAGATCAATTAGACCCCGGTGATGTAAACTTTAGAGACGTAACTGCTAACTGTGAGGTGGTTTAAGCTCACCCAGCAGCTTCAAGCAGGAGCATTTGACGATTACAGGGTAAGAAGGCCACAAAAGTCCAATTGGACTGTTCTGCTCATTCCCACTTCCTCCTCTCTACTCTTCTTTCTCTCTCTCTCTCTGCCTTTTATTCATCCTTTCTTATCTCAGAACTATTATGGTATTCATTGTCTCCACAATAAAATTTGTTTAGTATTCCAACTTTCCAAATTAACCAAGCACTTTCCATGTGCCGTGTGTCTAGCATGTGAAATGTTAGGTCCATGTGAGTTTTATGTCTTTTCTGCAACTAGATTGCAAACTCTTTGGTGTACATCATCTGTGCCTAATAATAATGATTTTTTTTAAATCTTCTAGAGTTGTGCATCAGAATACAGGACCCCCGAGTCTACCCCATACTGACCGGGT
The DNA here is from genome assembly GCA_004026705.1 of Nesogale talazaci. Classification (NCBI taxonomy): domain Eukaryota; kingdom Metazoa; phylum Chordata; class Mammalia; order Afrosoricida; family Tenrecidae; genus Nesogale; species Nesogale talazaci. Next base: position 71,782 of record PVJH01010782.1, read on the forward strand.
CAGCGTCTGCAGAGGCAGGGCACAGGGTCTGTTTCCACTCGACGATCTGGCAGGGACCCAAGCCCTGAACTTGGGCTTTCCTGGAAACCACTGCTGGGCAGTGTGACCCAGCGCGTTGTGTGTGAGAGGTGTCAAGGGAGTGTGGCTCAGTGCAGCAGTCAGGAGGAAAGGCTTAGTAGCAGGATGCATTCTGGGCTTCATCTCTAACTCCTGTGGTCCAGGTTAGCAGTTCAGACACAGACTGAGGGTTTTCGTG